>JAQGBT010003968.1:0-17894 GCA_034698585.1 Disparrhopalites patrizii | reverse complement strand
GGTGGGGGGTGATGATGATGATGATGATTATGGGGGTGATGATGATTGTGTTGACGACCAGTCTGTGGCTGATGAGCATCATTACAACTACTGTCACTCTTCTGCTTCCTCTCCTCCTCCCAAGTCTCGCTCTTCCTCTGCTGGTCCCTCCCGGGAGGGAGAGATGGATTGGAAAGTGGAGGAATTGCGGATTGGGGAATATCTGTATTAACGGGGCTATTTGGGGGACTTTTCTCCTTGGAGGAAGTGAGCAATGATGAACTTATTATCGCCATTTTTTTTGGTTTTTTCTATCTGGGTTTTTTCCTTTTTTTCACACACCACTTTTTTTGTCTTGTCTTCACTTATGTCTCTTGTTTTTCCACTGAATTTATACCGTTTTTGTCACTGTCCGCTTTCACTTGTGGGGGCTGGAGATTTTTTTGGGGGGATGGCGATTGTGATTTTTCTTGGGGATTTGTTTTCTTGGGGTTTTTATGGGATTTTATGATGGGACTTTCACTGGGATTTTCGTCACTTTTTGCTCTGTAATTTAGCTTTGGAACTTGCTCGGGGATTGTTTTCTGGGTGATTTTCTGTGTTTCTTGTATGGGACTTTCTCTAGTATTTTTTTTAGTATTTTCTTCTAGTTATTTTCTTAAATGTCTCCTTTGGATTTTAATTTAGAATTCTTTTTTAATCCTGTCTAGATGTATCTCGTGGATTGGTTTATAGAATTTTCCCTGGAATTTTTTCTGAAAATTTCTCTTACCGAACTTTCTGTCAGAATTTGTCTTTTGAAATTTTTCTCTTTGAGATTTATTTGCAGATTATTTTTGTATTTCTCCTTTTGGTTTTCTTATAGTGTATATTTTTTTATTTCTTTTTAGATTTTTTTCAGTTTTTTTGCGTCTCTATCCCAGATTTATATCCTTCAAAATATTTCCTTTGATTTCTCGTGTTCAATACGTTTAGTTGTTCTTCTTTAATTTCTTTTGTTTTGAAGTTTTTCTCCTTCAATTTTATTTCTAAATTTCCCACCGAAATTTACTTTTCAAAATTTTCCCTTGAAATTTACGTATCAATATTTCCCCCATTGAAATGTGTATTTCAAGACTTTTCCCTCGAATTTACTCTCTTGATTTTCCCATTAATAAAGTAGCTTTTAAAATGTTTTTCCTGAATTTTGATTTCTTTCTCCGACAAAATTCTCAATCAATTTCACTTTCAAATTATTCGCACAATTTCTCACCGGATTTTCACCTGGTTTATTTTTGCCCTATATTCCCCCCTTTGAACTCTCTTAGAACTCTCGCAAGACAAAACTCTTCCAGGATTTGTCTCCGCGAATTTATCCTTCCTTTAATTTGATTCTACAGAAAACTCTGTGTATAGAAATAAGAAACTCTCCCGATTCGCTCCCGAATTAAATTCACAAATCAGAGAAGTTCGCACACTTTCTCCGCAAAATCCTTGCAAGCCCAAAAAGTCCCTCCACGCACACCCAAAAACGACGCACTGGGGTAAGTTGAGACAAGGGGTAGTTCTCACCAGATTCTCACCCCCTCGCACTCCAAAGAAATATCCCTGGTAATACACACACTATCTTCAAAGGTGCCGGTTATTTACTCAGGACCGGCCAAGGGAATCAATTTACCCTTTTTATTCTTTATCATCTGTCACCCTCTATAAAGGCCGTTAGACGCACAGCATGAATTCCCACGAAAACCAAGAGAAAAAATCACCCCAAACAGATCATGATGGGCTCTTTCCCCTTCCAAGTCATTTCTCTCTCCCGTTTCTTCACTTTTAGATGGCTTCCGAAGTCTCCCCTACTTTTTTGTCTGCCTTTACCCGGGTAGCTTCTTATCGGAGGGATTAAAAGACTTGCTGTCACAATTAGTTCCGTGAGACCGAATTGACTCCTTTCTCGGTGATCTGTCTTTTCCTTTTTTTGTCTTCCGCCTTTTGCCCTCAATTTTTTTTCCGGGACTCCCAAGATTTTTTTCCCGTCTTTTTTTTACCCTTTAGATTCCTCCCCGAATTTATTTTTCGTCTTCTGCGGGTCGTTCTCTAAATTTGTTTGGACTTTCCCTTTTTGGATGCTTTCCTCTTAATATTTCTTCGAAGTTGTTAGTGTTTTTCTCCGATTTTTTTGATAGTTTTTCTCGCTGACTTTTTGATAATGTTTTGCTCTGAGTTTTTAATGTATTTCCCCGATTTTTTTGAATGTTTTTCTCCGATTTGTTTTAGTGTTTTTCTCCAATTTTTTTGAGTGTTTTACTCCGATTTTTTAATAATGTTATTCTCCAATTTTTTGTTAGTATTTCACTCCAAAATGGTTCCAATTTTGCTGGAGATTTTTGTGTCTAATTTGTATCTTTTTCCCCAATATTTTTGTATACTTTCACCTGATTTTCTTGTTTTTTCCCGAGGAGTTTTTTCTCCGAATTTTTACTGGACTTTCCCCTTTACAGTCACAACCACTAATGAGTATTTCACTGCAAATTAGCACAGCACATCAAAGAACTTTGTCTAGTTTCTCCCACACTAAAAAATAGAATTACTTCCTCCGTCTTTTCCCGGCACAAAAAGAGTGAGTCACTTCCGGGTTGTCAGACCTCATCGAGGAAAAAAGCACTCCAGGCAAATCCCAGCCCTTTAGGGGGTAAAACGAGATTTCGTCCAATTTTTTTTTTATTTTTCCACCGACATGAAAGGGGAAAAGAATGACAGCTTTTCTTGTGGTAAATTAAATCCAACTATCCGAATTCCCTTGACCACACTAAATAAACGGCATTTTTTGGATACAAAAAAATAATAAACCTACAAAAAAGAGTCCGGAAAAAGAGATTTTCCCCGAAAAAGACCGTGTTTATCCAGGCTCTCCGTTTAACCCTTTGGACTCGAGCTAATGCACATGGGTGCTTCCGAGGGAAATCAGTGATCCGATGAGTCCAAAGACAAGGATTTTCCTCTGCCCGAGTAGATGTCCCTTCAACCTGATCTGAACCCCCTTGTTCTCTTATTAGGACACTCCATGTAGTACACTTATGATACCGTTTTTTTGGAATATCCAAAAAAAAATAAACAAAAAACGATCCTTTCCACGTGGATCCCTTTCAAGCTTTGTTGAACACAAGTGACCGATTCGGTGTAATTTTTTTTTTATCTCTCTCTCTATTTGGCCAAGTGACTTTTTTTGGGGGGCAAGAGAGGGTAAAAGAGTATATATAAACGCGAGGAGAGACAGACTGGAACTGGACGGGGGTTTGTTTCCAACCAGGGGAGACTACTACTAGAGAGAGGGAGAGTGAGAGGGAGGAGAGGGAGAGTGAGAGAGAGAGGGAGAGAGAGAGTCCCACAAAGACTACAAGTGCAACGTGCGACGCACTAACACACACAAAAGATAAGAGATGTTGAGAAACAGAGAGGAACTCTTGACAGAGAGAGAGGGAGAAAGAGAGAGGGAGAGAGTGAGAGAGACAGAGAGGTATGGAGAGTATATAAGGTTCAGTGTTCACCCCCGAATTACCCGAGAGTGAGTGTGGAAAACCCCGGGGAGTCCCACACCATTCCAATTTGTACAACACACCATAGCGCGCAAGTAAGCTTTCTCTCCCCTTCCCCCCTCTCCGTCTTTCCCTCTCTCTCTCTCTCTCTCTCTCTCTCTTCTCTTCTCTCTTTCTCTCTATTTTTCCTCTCACATATATTTCCCTCTCTTCTATCTCTGTTTCTCTCTTTCCCTTATGTCTCCTCATCTATTTATTGCTCTTCGTCTCTTTTTCAACGCAACTGTTCCTCTTCTCACTTTTCTTATCTCTCTCTTCTCATCTCTCTCCCTTCTCTTTTCACACCTCTCTGTCTCTTCTCTTTCTTATCTCTCTCTCTTCTCTTTTTTCTTTCTTTTCACTTATCTCTCTCTTTACTTCTCTGTCTCTCTCCTCCTGTTTTTTCTCTCTCTCCCTTGGCTTTCTTTTTTCTCTCTTCTCTTCTTTCCTCTCTCTCTCTCTCTTCTCTTTCTTTTCGTATCTTCTCCCTCGTTTCTTTTCTCTCTTCTCCTTCTTTTGATGTCTCTTCTCTCTTTCTTCTCTTTCTTGGTGTCTCTTCTATCTCGGTTCTTTGCTCGCTTCTCTTTCTTTTGATGCCTCTTCTCTCTCTCTCTCTTCTCTATCTTTTGCTATCTCTTTTCTTTTTTTATGTCTCTTCTCTTCTCTCTCTTCTCTTTCTTTTGGTGTGTCTGCCCTTTCTTTTGCTGTCTTTTCTCTGCTTTTCCTGTCTCTACCCTCGTCTTTCCTCTCTCTTCTCTAATGTTTCCATGTCTCTTCTTTCTACCCTTGCCTCTCTTCTCGAGTTTCCTCTAGTTCTTCGCTTTTGTCTCTCTCTATTCTGTCTTTACTTCTCTCTCATTCCCCCCTTATCACTTAGCTTTTTCCAATCTCCGTTCTATATTTTTCTTTACTCTGTCGTCTTTCACTTTCTATTCCAGTCTTCCTTTCCCATCCACTTATTCACTCTCGTCCATCTCTCTTGCCTCCTTCCAGCGGCTCTCTTCTCTCTCTCTCTTTCTCTCTCTCTCTACGTCTCCGCTCTTCTCATTTCCCTTTCTCATCTATCCATTTCTCTTTTCATTAATTTCTTGTTTTTCTCTATCATTTCTTCCATGTTTTTTTTTCAAAAATGTTTATTCAATCATCCTTCTCTTGTTTTGTTGTTTTCTCGTTACTCTTATTGCCTTTTCCCTTGTATTTCTCCTCATCATTATCATCATTCTTGTTCTGTCCATCCCTTGTTTTGGTTTTCTTGGATTCATCTCGTTTCCTTGAATTTCCCCTTTTTTGCTTATTTCCCTCCTGTTGTCCTTTCGGTCTCTCTTTTATTTTTAATTTCTCATTTCCTTCGCTTTATTTTTTATCTCTCTCTCGTATCCCTTTTATCTTTACTCCTCTCGTTCGTCTCTTTTTTCTCTAATCTCTTTGCAGTCTCTTTTCGTCGATTTTTTCTTCCCTGTGGAAAAGTTGCAAAATCTCCCATCTCTTCCTCTCCCCATCCAGATCCTTTTCCCTTTTACAGTACAGCGCAAGCAATTTTTCAACTTCCCTCCTTTTTCCCCAAATGCAAACAGGACGTTTTTCTTCATTCCATATAATGTAAGTCCCTGGGAAAAATCCCTCCCCTGCATCCCGGGCTTTACCATACGTTCTCCGGTTTTTCTCCATTTTTTCCAGAAACGGTTCAATCCCCTAAAAATTTCTGTGAAAAATGGGAAACTATGAAGATTTTTGGTTGCATCCAAACGCATTTCCCCCTAATCTCCCCATGTTTACAAGGACAAGGCAAAAAGGGGGGTGTCACCCTTGTCTTCGTGTTTACATGGCCAAGACGACAAAAAAATGAGGGGCAACAAGGAAATGCACTGGGAAAAACCGGAGAGGGAAAGATGGTCCAGAGCAATTTTTTTTACTCGGGCGAAAACTCGTGCTTTCTAATTCCACTAAAAGTACGGGGCAACACGGCTGTTTTATTTTTTTTTTTGCTGTCGCCGCATTTTTTATATCCCCGTGCATTTTTCCACGAATTAAGCCCTGACATTTTTCTCTCTCTCTCCGTTTTTCTCTCTCTTTCCGTTTTTCTCTCTCTTTCAGTTTTTCTCTCTCTCTCCGTTTTCCTCTGTCTCTCTCTTCTCCCCGGTTTTTTGCGGGGATTATTATGTTTTGTTGGCTTTTCCTCCCTTGCCACTTAAATAACGGGCTTACCCACCCGGATATGGTGGTATGCCTGGGCAAAAATGTGTGTGTTATGGATGCACACGACTTCTTTCCCTCCAGCTGCATTATGCATGGGCAAAAAATGGAAGGGTTTGTGTGCGTGAAACTCGATTTTCTCTCTCCAACAGCATCTTCCTCAAGGTTTCGAAATTTTTTTCTCACTTCTTTGGATCCACATGGTTTTTTTTGTATCTTTCCGCCTGTTTTTTTTTTTAGTTTTTATATCTATTCATAAATTCCTTATGATGTCTCTAGTCGGTGCGGTTTGCCATAAAAAGAGAGGCGACGAGAGGACAAAAATTACATTTGTCTCAGTCCTGTGTCCGTTGGTGTATTTCAGATGCAGCCATTGGACTTTCCCACACAAACGGGGATAAGTCCAGGATACATTTTTAAACTTGTTCAAACTATTTCTAAAATTAGAATTTAATCAAAATTATTATTAAACCATTGACATAATTACAAACAATAAGAATTTGCTTGGTAAAATGTGTCTTTATGTTAAAAATCAAAATGTCTTTATGTCAAAATAAATAATCAATAGCTGAATGGTTCAAAGGGTTCCAAATCCAAAATGGTGTAACTCCACATTTTTTGAAGTGAACATTCATTCTCTTTTAAATTTTTTTTCCAAATGGACTTAAACCGTCAATAAATTACTTACATCAAAAAATTACCGTTTTGATCAAATTCGTCTAAAAATGTTTTAAACAAATATTTACTTTTTTAATTTTAAAAATTACAGTTTTGAACAAATTCGTCTAAAAATGTTTTTATTAAATATTTACTTTTTTCATTTTAAAAATTACAGTTTTGATCAAATTTTTCTAATCAAAAACATTTTCAATAAATCTCTTCTTTTTTTAAATTTAGCGAAATGAAACGATTACGGAAATTAAATTTAATTGTTGTACGTGATAAACCCCTTCAGGACAAATGGATGTAGGTAACTTTGCATCTCTTGAGACCATTCTTCCTTTTTGCACTCGCATTTTTTGTATATTTACATACGGAAATTTTCTCTTTTGTTCCTGGCAACAAGTTCTCCTTTTCTACTGGCATTTTTCCTCAAAAATGGCAGTTGCGAATTTTTCCCCTTAAAAAAAATGAAAAGTGGTTGGACTTGGTAGTTTTTATACTTTTGCAGATTTTGGTGTACATGATATCTTACGGTAACCAGATGGGCAGAGGAAAGTCCAAGGTCGTCAAGGTCATGTCCCACTGCAGTGCTGAAGAGCCAATGACCTCAGCATTTTGATGATGCCAATTCTGCTTTTAAATGCTGGCTGTTTTATACTAAAATGTAATTTATAATTCCGAAGCAATTCTTCGGTCACACCGGAAATTACTGGCAACATTTTTTATTTATTTTCCTCATTTTTTTACATGTTTTTTGTAGGCATTTTATTTATATTGAAATACGTGTACCGAGATTTTTGGGGGAATAAGGAGCTTTTACAAGCCATAACATTTAGTTTAGAAGAACGTTTTTTTATCACAGATTTCAATTAAATGTTTTCGGCCATGTTAAGTGCTTTCCTTCTCTACGTGCTTTTTTTTAGTGTTGGGCGGTGGCATGGATTTGGCACTTAAGCTGGGCATGTTCAATGTGTGTTGGACACGATGAAAGTGCTGTGGAGGGAAAGGCGACAATTTGCAAAAAAAAAATGTACCCCACAAAAATGGTAACGTGACAGTGTAATTGTTATGTACGTAGTTAGGACGGCCACAAAATGCATAATAAAATGCTGTAATCTCGACTTGGTGGCTCGGCCCTCCACGCACCCGTGCTTTAGCCCGTGGAAATAAACTGCATAATTGTCTCGCACATTTTGGGGAAACTCAGGGCAAGGTTCTCTTTCACACCTTTCTAATTTTCTTTAGCTATTCCTTTCCTCTTTCACTTTCATCTTTTCTTGTTTCCTTCTTTTTCTCTGACTAGTTTTTTCATTTGTTTTATCACGTTTTTATCTCTTTTTGCGTTTCCCTTTTGATTGCTTCTTTCCATATTTATTCTTCATTCTTCTTTCTCTGTTTTCTTTCTCTCCCTTTTTTCTGTTCTTTCTCTCTTGATATTACCTCTTCATTTCTCTCCTGATTTTATCTCTCCTGATTTTATCTCTAGATTTTACTTCTAGATTTTATATCTAGATTTTATCTTTCTTGATTTGACATCTTGATTTTATCTCTCTTTATTTTATTATCTTGATTTTATCTCTCTCTTTGTTTTATTCTTTCGATTTTATCTCTCTCTATATATATTTTATTATCTTGATTTTATCTCTCTCTCTTTATTTTATTCTCTTGATTTTATCTCTTTCTTTGTTTTATTATTTCGATTTTATCTCGCTCTTTATTTTATTATTTCGATCTTATCTCTCTAATTATTTTAGTATCTTGACTTTATCTCTCTCTTTATTTTATTATCTTGATTTTATCTCTCTCTTTGCTTTATTCTTTCGATTTTATCTCTCTCTCTTTATTTTAGTATCTTGATTTTATCTCTTTCTTTATTTTATTCTTTTGATTTTACCTTTTCTTCTGATCTCTCCCTTGGTTTTGTCTCTGTTTTTTCTGTTTATCTGTTTTTTCATTTTGTCTCTCATGATTTTATTTTTTCCTTAATTTTGTCACTTGATTTTTTCTATTTTGATTTTGTCTCTTCTTCTTATCGCTCTCTCGGTGTTATCTCTCTCTTTCTCTCTTGATTTTATCTCTCTCCTTTCTCTCCTGATTTCATCTCTCTCCTTTCTGTCTTGATTTTGCTTCCCTCTTGACTTTATCTCTCTCCATTCTTTATTGTGTCTCCTCCCTCGCATTATTTGGTATCTACTTTTCTTGGCCGTCTTTTTAGTCTCTTTATTTGTCTCTCCATATTTTCCCTCTCCACCCCAACGTTACAATCGTCTGCCTTTCTTTTGCTAAATTTCTCTTAGAGCATTAATTTTCGTAACTTTCTGGCTCTGCCTTATCTTCATGTTTCCATTTAATCGCTCTCTTCCTTCCCCGTCAATTTTTGTTATTTTCATTTCCCTTCTCCTTTACGCAGCTCGCTCTCCTCTCTCTCTCTTCCTTCACTCTTTCTCTTGCTCTCTCTCTCTTCTGTTTGGCTGCATACAATCATGGTGTTGAGTGCGGGATGGTTACCGTGACGGAAGATAATAATAATTATGCTGATGCTCACCAAGATACGCAGTCCTGCCCCTCCTCATCAGAGACCTTGACCAGAGTTTAATGACATTGTAACGGAGGGAGTAAGGAATGGTAAATGTAACATTTTTTAATGTATTAAATAGCCTAGGAGTTACACACGGACATGGTCACATGGGCACAGATGTTCACTCAGGTTTCACCGATATCTTCTCATGTCATTACCTTGTCTTCACCTCCCCCGACCACGCAATTGAGAGATTTTTCTTTTTTTTCCATTGTTTGTTATGGTTATTATAAAACACATATAACCGCATTTTTCATATGTATTCACATGTTCCCCTCGGAGCGATTGAGCATTTATGGCCGTGAGATTTGTTCTCACCATTGTTTATATGGGGCACTACATGGACCTTTATTATGGTTACAAAATATACCGTTTCATGCTATCTTCCACTAATAACTACTGAATTTACCACTAATGTAATTTTTATTAAAAAATAAATTTTAAAATATGAACACATAATTCGAAAAACGCTGTTTTGCAACGCAAGGATAGGAAAGACAGTGGAGTCTCTCTTTAACAAGTCTCTTTGTAACAACATTTCTCTGTAACAACATTATTTTTTCTGCCCTTCGTACATGTAAGGTGCATATTTAATGTTCTACATAACAACTTTTCCCTGTAGCAATATTTTTTGGCCTTCCCTTCAGAGTTGTTATATTGAGACTCCACTGTATCAGAGCGCAAAAACAGTAAGAAACGGAAAACAGATGGAGAAAAAAGGGGAAAGAGAAGTAAAAGATAAAAACATGAAAGAAACGAAAAATGAAGAAACGGGAGAGGCAGAAGAGACGAAAAATGCAAAACAGCAAAAAAACAGAGAAACGGACGAGAGAAAATAAAACAAAGAATAGAGGAAAGAGGAAGAATAGAAAAAAGAGCAAAAAAGGAAGAAAAGAACGAGAGAAATAAAAAACGAGAGAGAAAAAAGGAAGGAACGGACGGGAGAAATGAAAAACGAGAGAAAAAAAGGAAGAAAAGGACAAGAGAAATAAAAAACAAAAAGAGAAGAGAGGAAGAAAAAGAGTACAAAAACTGAAGAAAAAGAAGACAGAAAAGAGGAAGAAAAGGAAAAAAACAAAAAAGGACGAGAGATATAAAAAAACGAGAGAAAAAAGAGTACAAATACGAAGAAAGAGGAGAGAGACAAGAGGAAGTAAAGAAAAAGAGCAGAAAAGTGAGAAGAAGGAGAGAGAAGGCGAACAAAAGAAAAAAGAGCAAAAAAGGAACAAAAGAAAAGAAACAAAAAAGGAGAGAGGGAAAAGAGGAAGAACAGAAAAAAGGAGTACAAAAAATGAAGAAAAAGGAGATAGAAAAGATGAACAGAAAAAAGATTAAAAAAGTGAGAAAATAGAGAGAGAAATGAGCAAAAAGGGAGAAAAGTACGAGAGAAATAAAAAAGGAGAGAGAAATGAGGAAGAAAATGAAAAAGAGCAAAAATGGAAGAAAGGGACGAGAGAAATAAAAAAAAAGTAAAGAGAAAAGAGGAAGAAAGGGACGAGCGAAATAAAAAAAGGAGAGAGAAAAGAGGAAGAAAAGGAACGGAGAGAGGAAATAATTAAATGGCACAAAGATTAAAAGAAAGAGATAGGTAAAAAATAGGAGAGATGAAACAAAAACAAAAGGGAGAGATACAGAGAAATAAAGAATACAAAAAAAAGAGATAGAAAATATGAAGAAATCGAACTGAATGAGAAATAAAATGGATATGATGAAAAGGAAGAGGAATATAGAGAGCAGAGAAAGAGAGGAGAGATTAGAGAAATTGAGGCGAGATGACAACGAAGCAGTAAGAGAAATAATATGTAATTGATAAACAAAAATAAAACTGAAACAAATGCAGAAGGCGAATAAAGAGAAATAAATCAGGAAGTGGTCAATTTCTGACTGTCATAAATCAAGTGAAATATACCTCTGACCTGCCATTCTACGTCGATTTGATTACGTGCAAAACAAGTCCTCCAATTGTTCCTTCAAAGCGCCAGAGTTAAATGCAAGTCTCGTCGTCTCCACCAAAAGCTAAATGGTAACTTCTAAAGAAAAAACAGTGGAAAAGGAAAGCACATTGCAATTTTCTTAATTACACCAACCGCTAGGAGGTTACGACTCATGGAAATTTGTTTCCTATCTTTCCTCCCTTTTGAAAGTCCATCGCACACGAAATCCTTTTTTTCCTTTTTTGTAATGAATGGAAAGTGTCAAAAAAAAAGACAAAGAAATGAACGAGAATTTGAAGCCATTCGCAAACAGCTACTGTATTATCTCCTGATAAAGCGAAAGTCTTGAATGTAATTGCTAAATAAATTATGAAAAAAAACGCGGTTAGCCCCCTTTTTGATTGATTTCAACAGCCAGAAAATAAGCTGTCGATCTGCTTAGTTAATCATTAATAATAATTCCTCCAAGTGTGAACCATTTTTGCCCTTTGATTTTTTTTGGGGTTGAAAAGCAGAAACAATTTCTTTTTAAATATCCATTTTCACGTAATTTCCACCATTTTGCTTTTTATTAACTTTTATTTTCCACAGAACTTGTTTTCCCGTCGAAAGGCAAATTTAAAGAATTGAAGCTTCTAATTGAGTTAAAATTTCACCGCAAAAACTTTAAAAAAAAAGTAAATCACGCATGGGCAAAAACAGGAAATGAAGGAAAAACGGAAATAAGAAATCATCATAATATCATGAGAACGTAACACTAAATAAAAATTCACACGATAAAAAAAATGGAACAAGAAATAAAAAAAAAAGGGTGGCAAAAAAGAAGAAAACGCTTTTTTCCTCAGACAACGACGTGCCTCTTTTGATACAACAGGGGTTGGGTTCACTTTTTTTTCTTTATTCTTTATCCTCCCTTTTTGAATGCATTTATGTCATGATTTTTTATGTCCCATTCCTCTCACCAAAGTGAGGGGGAGACGAAGAGAATATTGATAAAGGCGGCCGGGATTGCCCAAATGTATTCGTGGATGTTCTCGCTTTTGTTTTACATGCAATTTTTTGGGAGGCAAATGTTTACGACTTGAAGCCAGATCACGTGTTTAGGGAGGGGAAAGAGACTGCTTGGGCTAGGCAGTGTGCAGTGAGAGAGAGAAAGAGAGAGAGAGAGAGAGCGAGAGAGCGAGATAGAGAGAGAAAAAGCGAGAGAGAGAGAGAGAGAAAGAAATAGGAGAGACATGTAGGTGAAATCTCGCACGCAATTCCTCCTGTGGCAAGTACGTGTGTCTGCAAAAAAACTCACACCATTTGTAGCTGAATACAGGCATCAGGGAGTCAAAAAAGGATTGATTGAACTGGAAACTCTCGAAGAAGGAGACAAGGTGAGTGTAACGACACCGTCCAACTTCAGTTGAGGGAGAAAAGAGCGGGGAAAGACGGAGACGATAAAGGAAATAAGGACGCGAGACAAAAATATGGTAAAAAGTGAGAAAGGGAGAGCGATAAAAAGAAACGGAAGACAGGTGGAGAGAGAAAAAGAAAATTCATACTATAGAAGGAGAGAAAAAAGTTCTGGTAAAACGAGACTTACGGAAAGAGAGAGGGAAATTCAGGGCGAGAGAAAGATACAATGTTCTTGTGTTAATGAGAAATGCGGAGGGAGCAAGAGAAAGAGAGAGAGAAAGCGAGAGACGAAGAAAGAGAAAGCAGAAGAAGAGAAAAGTTTCAGAGAGTGAGCGAGAGACAAACGCAGAAACAGTAAGGGAGAGACAAGAATCAGGCAGAGCGAAAGAAAATAATCAGAGAGAGCGAGATATAAATCAGAGAGAGAGAAGAACAACTGAGAGAGAGAGAAGAACGACAGAGAGAGAGAGAGAAAAAACAACAGAGAGAGAGAAAGAGAGAAGAACGACAGAGAGAGAGAGAAAAAAACAACAGAGAGCGAGAAATAAGAATCGGAGAGAGCGAGAAAGAAGAGTCAGAGAGAAGAATGAGAGATTGTAAGAGACATATGCAGAAAAGGCAGAAGGAGAGAGAATAATCACACAGAGACAGATGGAGAGCAATAAGAGAGACAGCGTGAGCATAGAAAGAAGGAGACAGACAAACAGCAGAGGAACAAAAAAACGAGAAAGAGACATATTCAAAGAATTGGATGCAGAGAGAGAGAAAGAGAGAGAGAGATACGCCGACCAATAGGAAGACATATTCATAAAGGGTGAAAGAAACCCGGGAAAAGATAGTAAGAGAATGCGGAGTCAGTTTAGAATTGGTTACAGATCATTTTACAGAACCAAAAGAAAAAATGTTAACAAGTTCAAAGAGACAAATGTAAAATAGATTTCCAAAAGCGTAACAGAGTGAACGAGTAACAGACAGAGAAATGAAAGATAAAGGGAGAGATAGAGATGACAGAGGAGCCAAAGAGAGAGTGGTCAAGACCAAGGAGAAGAGAGTGGGAAGAGACAAAATGGGGAAGCCGGCATATGTAAAAAAAAAAAAAAAAAATGGTACACACTAGAAAATAAAATGGCATAAAGGAAGTTGGAAAAGAAAGGGAAAAAAAGGACAGGCGAAGTTGTAGATCAGGTTTAAGTCAACGTCACTTTCAACTTCACTTTTGCTTCCAATTGAACTCCTGCAACTTCTTTAACCTTCTATTCAATACATTACCAGTTCAGTAGTGCCATGTATGTACATTCAGGCATAGCCACATGTCAAAGCATGGGAAAAAAGAACCATCCCTTTCCCCTTCTTTTTACCCTTCGCCCATACCATAAAATCCTTATACTTTGGAAATAAAAACTTTTTTTTCTTCCCTAAAACGAGTCTTCTTCTTTTCTTTTCCGCCACGGATATTACAAGTATATTTCCCTCTCAGGTATAATAAACTAATATCAATGATAATGATTCTGTAATCATAAACGCTTTATGCCACTACCTTTCAATGATTTCTTTTTTTGGTTGAGGGAAAAGTTATTACAGGTACTGCACAAGCTAAAAGTGGGGGGAAGAGGATGTATCCAAAAAATGCAACAATTCCTTATTGGGAAGAGACAGATGGCAAATGAAAAGAGAGCATTTAAGAGAGAGCGGCGAAGAGACTGGTCGAGATGAGGAGAAAGCACATGGAGGGTACATATTTGTACAAATAGCGAGAGAAGAGAAGATTGAGAGTGCGCACGAGAATGCTGGGAATGGGAAAGAACAGAGTAAAAAGAGAATGGAAGAAAATGGAAAGAAGAGAGAGAAACAGAGAGGAATTGAGAGAGAAAAAGAATAATTGAGAGAAGAGAGAAAATGGATGAGGAAAAGAGAGAGGAATTCAGAGAAGAGTGAGAGCAGATGAGAGGAAGAGAGAAAAAGACAGGAGTTGCGAGAGAAAAAGGATGAGGAAAAGAGAGAGAAAAGAGAGTTGTGGGAGAAAAAGAGTGGAGTTGCGAGAAGAGAGGGAGTAAGAGAGATAAACAGTGAAATTGAGAGACGAGAGGAAGAAAGGGACAGAATGAGGGAAAAGAGGGAAAATAGAAGATAAGAGAAGCAATAGGGAATGCGAAAAGAGAGAGGAAGAGAGAAAATGTGAAAATAGGGAGAAATAGAGAGATTCGGATAAAAGTGGAGAAAGAGGAGAGAGAAGAGAGTAAAACGATACCGAGATAGTGAGGGGAGTAAAAGAAAGAGACAATGAGAGAGAGAGGGAAAGAGTGAGAGAGAAAGTTTGAGAGCATAGCGGGACAGGGAGACACAGAAGAGAGATCGATGGCAAACAGACAAAGAGAGAGATCAGTAGAAAAGGGACAAGAGAAAGAGAGAGAAACAGAAATGAGAGACAAGAGAGAGAAACAAAATAGAGAGACAAGAGAGAGAAACAAAATAGAGAGACAAGAAAGAGTAAAAAACAGAAGAGAGAGAGCGAGACACACAGAGGAAGATAAAAGAGAGAATGAAACAGAGAAGAGAAATGAGAGAGAGAGAGAAACGGAAAAAAAGAAAGAAAAGAGAGAGAGAAACGGAAAAGAGAGAGATAAATGGAAAATAGAGAGAGGGGGGGAGGGAAAGAGAGGGAGGAAGAGAAAATAGAGAACAAGAGTAACAAGGGACCGAAAAATAGAGAGAGGAGCAGAACAAGAGAGACAAGTTAGAGATAGTGAAACAGAAAGGAGAGAAAGGTTAGAGAGAGAGAGAGAAGACGAACGAGAGTGAGTCAAAACGAGATGGAAAAAGACAGAGACGGATGGACTGCTAAGAAGCCTAGACAAAGACAAAGAGATGCATCAAAGAAATCAAGTTTTGTGTCCAAAAGCCGTTTCCCTCCTTGAAATCGCATTACGTTATTGGTGTCATTTACAACTCCACTTCACCCTTTAAAATCCCACAATGCCAAGGACTTGATTGGACTCTTGCTCCGTGATTGATACATTAAAAAAATATACTTCTTACTCCCCACTGGATGTTCATCATTAGCATATAATACACATGTAGGATCTCTGCAAAAATAAGAGTAAATAAATGACCCCCTTTCCTCCCTAATGACCTGTCCTCCAGGAAAGTTCCGAGGGAAATATTTTTTTTCTTATAGCAAATGCATTACAATTATTGGAGAGATTCACCGTGCAGGTAATTAGATGTAATTAGTGGATCTACTACGGCTTTTTTGCCTTGCCAGACAGGGGAAGGGAGGGAAGATTTTTGGTGTACGTGGTGGAAAGTGGTCGAGCGAGATGTAACAGATGATTTGGCTAAATTGTCAAACTCACACATTTTTCAGGAAATTCAAGAGAGAAAAAGAATAATCTCTCTTATTTTTCATCTACTTCCGTTTTTTATGAAGGTGTACATAAGTACATTCTTTCCCTATCTGGCAAGGCACGAGCGAGGGGTGATTGGTGAGGTGGAATCACGCAAAAGAGATCTGTAGGTGTTATCATAGATCTTATTTTTTTTGTTACTAGTGATTTTTTAATGTTACTTATACCACAACATGTGAGATGGAGGCAGTGCCCTTCACCCCGTCGGCCTTTGGATGGATTCCATAATCCAAATGGTTTTCTATTGGTGCAGGCACCATGCATTATGAGGATTTTGAATGGTGACAAAAAAAGGGAAATTTAGAGCCTTTTCTGTGTTAATAGTGCCAGGGAGACGAACAGGTCTTCTTTTGTTTTTTTTCTATTTGTCTCACCTGATTTTTGTCCTTTCCATTCTTCTTTATTTTCTCTTTCTCGCTTCCTTTTTCTCTCCCTCTTTCTCTCTTTCACATTTTCCCTCTATTTCTACATTAATTATTTTAATTTCTCTCTCACTTTCTTTGTTGTTCGCTTAAGTATTTTCTCTCTTCTTTATTTTCTCTCTCTCTCTCTCTTTCTTTTTTCTTTCTTTTCGCTCTTAATTTTTTTCTCTCTCCTTCTCTCTACTGTACTGGCTCTCTCCTTTTCTCTTCATTATTTTCTCCCTCTTTCTCTCTTCTTTATTTTCTCACTCTTTCTTTCTTCTTCATTTTCTCTCTTCCATTTCTCTCTCTCTTCCTTTCTTTCAGATATTTCTCTTTTTCCCTCTTCCTTATTTTTCTTTCTCTATCTCTCTCTTTGTAAATATTTTCTCTCATTGTCTTTTAACTATTTTCACTCTTCCTTATTTTCTTTTTCGCCATTTTTTCTTTCTTCTACGTTTCATTTCGCTCTATGTCTGTATTTCTCTCCTTTACTCCCCGTCTTTTCTCTCTTGTTAGTTTTCATTTAGCTCTGCTTTCTCTTGCTTGTCGTATGTTTGTTCTCTCTTTGGTTTACTCTCACCAGCCCTTTTTCTTTTCTACTTTTCCTGTGCCTCCTATTCTCTTTGTTGCTCTTTTTCTTCTGTCTCGTTGTCAGTATCTTATTCTCTCCTTTTATCATTGCCTTTTCTCTGTCATGCACAATCTCTCTCCTTTCCTTCCCATTTACTAGCCTTCTGGATCTGTTTGATTTCCCATTCTCTCCGTCTTCGTCAAGTTCTCTTTTAGCCTTCCTCTCTACTTCTCGCATTTGTCCCCTCTTTTTCACGTCCGCCAGCGTGTCCCCCCAATTTCTCCGTTCCGTCTCGTAATATACTAGATCCAATTTCTCCCTCCGTTTCCCCAATGTCTCATAACTCTCTCTTTCCATCTCTCCACTCTCGGCTTCTCTCTCTGACGCCTCATGTGCGTCTAGGTTTGACTACAGATAGTAAAAAAAAATCATTTCCTTCTCATCTTCTTCCTTCTCACTTGTCAATCACAGAACATGTCCCCAATGGTTGGTACAAGGAATAACTAATACCCAATGAGCGCATGTTTGTATATACAGATCATTTGAATGCATTAAATGAAGACGAAACTGACCATGCCACTCAAGTTTCTTGAAATTTCTCTCTCGTTTTTTTTATTTCTCTTTTTCCTCTCTTTCTTGCTTTTTCTCTCTCTCTCTCTTATTGTGTCTCTTTCTTTCTCTCCCCTTTTCTCTTTCTACTTTTCTCCCTCTCTTCTTTCTCTTTCTCTCTTGTCTTTCTTTCTCTTTTTCTCCCTTTCGTCTTTCTCTCTCTTTTTCTTTCATTCTCTTTTTCTTTTGCTCTCTTGCTTTCCTTCTTCTCTTGCTTCTCTCTTTTATTTTATCTTTCTCTCTCTCTCTTTCCTTTTCTTTCCCTCTCTTTAATTTTTTGTCTCTCTCTTTCCTTCATTTGTCTTGCTCTCCTTTCATCATGTCTTTCTCTCTCTCTCTTTCTATTTCTTTCCCTCTCTTTAATTTTTTGTCTCTCACTTTCTTTCATTTGTCTTGCTCTCCTTTCATCATGTCTTTCTCTCTCTCTTTCCTTTTCTTTCCCTCTCTTTAATTTTTTGTCTCACTTTCTTTCATTTGTCTTGCTCTCCTTTCATCATGTCTTTCTCTCTCTCTTTCCTTTTCTTTCCCCTTCTTTAATTTTTTGTCTCTCACTTTCTTTCATTTGTCTTGCTCTCCTTTCATCATGTCTTTCTCTCTCTCTTTCCTT
>JAQGBT010003967.1:0-17900 GCA_034698585.1 Disparrhopalites patrizii | reverse complement strand
AGCGAAAAACTGTTATAGAGAACAGACATTTCTATGTTAACAAATGGAGAAAGTTTTTGAGGGGAGCATTTTTTGATACTGTTATAACGAGAGCACTGTTATACAGGGGACTGTTATAGAGAGAGTCGACTGTACGAAGGGCGGCAAAATAAAGTTGTTATAGAGAGAGTCCACTGTAGCAGGGCATCAACGTTTTTACAGGCAAAGGCAGAACGCGTTATTACTAGGATGACCAATGAAATCGCATTAAATGAATCAAGAACTATCAACAGTCAATTTCATCGGAAGCTTCATCTTTCAATTAACAACTGCGTTACTATAGTAACATCAGTAAAGAAAAAATTTGTTTACAGTATACTGTAAATGTTATGTATATACATAACATACACTTAACATATGCACATATTCAAACGCCAAAAAGCTATCCATATCATAAATGCATGGTGGAGTGCCAAAATAAATTTGCGTCATTCCGCCACGTTAGGAAGTTATTAATATTATGCGTACACATGAATAACAAATATTGACGGGCGTTCCACTTGTAGCAAATTTGGTGTAAAAGTGGTATTTAGCTTGAGTTTTGGTGCATACAAACAATTGTTAAGGTATTTTATGGACTCAAAATGGGTGCGACCGTAGCAGTTACATACATACAAGCTATGAATTCCGAATCGGTATTCGAATTCAAATCGGAATTATATCCATACATTTCAGTATTTTAATCGGAATTAGTATCCATATTTTTGTGAGAAAAACATTTTGATTAGAATTCATAGTTACAAATACCTTCGAAATTTAAATTCGTATTCAAAATTTGACATTTGGATTCCGATACTTTATTGGTATTCAAACATTCTTTCAACATGTTACTAATTCCCGCCTTCGGGTAAGGTATTGCAACAATGCTTTTTTTAGTTAGCAGCATAATATAGCAGTTTCGTCCATAAAAGCATCTATTTTTGCAAAATCCGATTTGCGTATAGTCAATTTATAATTTTTTGTATTGATTTTGCATTTATTTTAAGCTACAAATTATGCCACATTGCATTAATAATAAGTTTTTAAAAGTATTCGAAAAGTATATATTTGAATACGTATTCATATGAATACGTATTCATACATACGTATATGTCTGAATATTTGAATAAAATTGTATTAGAATTTATATTTTTTAGATATCCGAAATTTAAGTTTGTATACATAATTATGAAAAACCCGTATTTTAATTCGAATTTTAATTCATATTTTTTTCGGATGCCATTCCTTAGTTATATATTACTATTGGGGAATTCAATAAAAAATAATCCTTGTGTATTATTATTTATAATGTACATCATGAACTGACAATTAGGTTCCGACGTCCATTTACGAATACCTATATGCGTGTGTGAAAAAAAGAGTTACCTAAACTTATCAAGTGGGAATTACACGCTGGTCATTACAAGATAACTCCCGACATCGTCCATGACAATGGAGCACATGGTGAGAACCATCTCCTTATCAATGTTGTACGCAGACCGCACCGTAATTTTTATAACCGGAAGTGATCGCACCGATTTGGAGTACCACTTCTGAAATCCACCTCCCGTCCCCATTGACCTGCTCCTTCTAAGCTCCATTCGCACCGTCACACTCCGGGCATAAATTTCCGCCATGAAACTAAAAACGCCAATCAGGAAAACAAGGAAGAAGATGCCCATGAAACCCAAGCACAGAGTGAAAACCCCGGACATTCGCAAGGCACTAACAACGCAGATGGTGCTGGTGGTCATCAGAAGAAGTTTCCCCACAGGAATGATGAAGCGGCTGTAGGCAATATCGAACCAAAACGTGAGTATCCATATGATCTTGTACGTCCGAATGCTTCTAGCCGGAAGTCGCAAATAGTTGTTGGTCACCTTCCGTGTGGTGGCATCGTGGATCTCGTATAGATGACCACAAGAACAAACCCGGAGAAGGTGACAAATGGCAGGGAGGCCACCAGACCTGAGCCGAACACCGTCATCATTATATTTAGTATTATGGCCGAGTTTAGAATGCGGACAACAAGCCGCGGGAAAAATCCCGTGGTGCTTCGGATCAACAGCGCCAAAGGTTGTTCCGGAGATTCTGGCGTAACAAACGAGATAAATGTGCCTCCGACTACCACCAGGTATAGGCCGTAGTACATGCATTTCATGACTACGCCCACTACTTTAGAAAGCATTGGTATTTCTGCGTCCGGGGTTTCGTGACCTGCGTACAAAATGTAGATAAATTTTAGTGTAGATTACATTCGTACATATAATATAATAATAATAATAATGGTTTATTTATCCAGCTGCATGTATGTCGGCCTAGGCCCTTACAGCTGCGTATTTGAGCTTTTGGCTACATTACATCATTCAATATTCGAGTGTTACAGCTTAAATTAATATACATTATTAATATAGTAATACTAGTGTTTTTTAAAAATTAAATTTACGAATTTAAAATACCTTTTGTATTGTCGTTTTTGTACGTAAATAAGAAGACATTCCTTAAAACTACGTTTTTATAGTTCTTACAAATACGATAGTATTATACGAGCATCTAATGTGATATAGAGTTTTAGGGCTATTTTCATACGTCCATATATTGATATCCCTAATTTGTCATACCGGGATCCGAGAATAGAGGTATAGAAATTCAAATTTTTGTTCGACTTGTATATATATTTGAAGTTGAAGTTGATTCATCATTCAACTACGATCCTTCAAATTGAAATCGAAGTTGATTTGATATTCAACTGCCTACGAACAACATAATTTACGTTGATATTCAAATTCAACGTCGTAAATTCAACGTATTTGAAGTTGATTTGAATTTGATACTTATTGATTGTTGTAGTTAATTTGTGCAGAAATCTATCCTAGAAACGATTTGGCCACCCTAAGCTATCTTATGCATCCATGCTGCGAAATTGACTATGTTTCCCATGCAGAATTTTATAGTGGATCTAGAAAAAAATTAATCCCGATCCCATCAACATTGGCCGAGTTATCGCGGTTTTTTCAAAAACAATACAACAATTTCAAATTTCAACAAATTAACTATTTTTCCTGTCTTCAGGGACAAAGCTGTTAATGTACTCCCAGCCGTACAAAATGGGGTAAGCGTGTTTTCTAAGCAAAATGTTATGGTGAATCTAGAGCAAATATTTTTTTAAAGAGCAAGCGCGATTTGGCCTATTAGTAATGGCAAGTTTTCTGCGCCAAATTCAAAAATGAGGTCAAAGTCTCGATTTTCAGTTAAATCTAAAACTTCTTTCTGCTATCAGCTATCATGGACCAAAATAAATTTATGGAACTTGCTTCTAGCTTATATTTGATCCTGAATTTGGTAATAAAAATACTTCTCAACACCTTTTGCGGCAATAAAATTATTAAAAACAAAGTTAATTTCGTCAAAGATTCCTATTTGTGAACAAGGCGCCGAAAACTCGCCATAACTTGGCCAATTCGCGAATGACCGGGGATATTTTTTCTGGATTCACAATCAAATTCTGCTCCGAAAACACGCTTGCACTATTCTGTATACAGTTGGGAGAACATTAATTTGTTTATAAATACAGAAACAAGAAAGTTATTCTGTCGAAAATTATTATTTTTTATTAAAAAAAACCTCCATAACTCGGCCAATGTGGATCGGGTCGGGATGATTTTTTTCCAAGAACCGCAAGAAAATTATGCATGGGAAACATGATTTTCAATTTTTCCACATAGAATCAACATACAGTCGGCTCTTCCTATACCGGTTCTACCTGTCAGAGCATTTACGCTATAGCAGCAGTGCTGAATCCCCCCTGCAGCTTTACTATATATGTAAAGTGCGCTCTCCATAAGAGCACCCCCTATAACAGCAGTTACTCTATACCAGCATGGTATTTTCTTCCCTCGGTCACATTCTTCTCACTACAACAGCACTTTCTCCCTATAAGAGCATTGGCTCCTAAGTCAGGTATCCCTTCAACATTAACTTTTTCTCTATAACAGCACCGGAACTCTATGCCAGCACAATTTTATTTTTTTCTCACCAAAATGTAAATATTTACGTCCAATTTTGTAAATATTGTTAGAATTTGGAAAATTATATAAGTTAAGCCTGAAAATAATCTTAATTAATGATTATTGATATTTTTTAACTAATTATCTATACCAATAGTTTGATACAAGAGGACTTTTTCTGGTGCAGATAGAGTGCTGTTATAGGGACAGCCGACTGTATTGTTTAAGGGGGCCATATCATTTCTTGGAATTAATTAATTAATTAATTAATTAATGAACATACTTTGGAAACTTCGTGAAAGGCAGAGTGTACTTCGCGTGAACCTGAGAATCTCCAGACGATCAAAGATGACGCCAACGTGACAGACACTTCCCAGGAGGGAAAAGGAGACCGTAAACCTGGCGTAGATTCTCTCTAAGTCCGTATAGCTGTCATCCCAAGAAACATAAGCACCCTGTATCACTGCTAACGCCTCCAGAATCCTCTGATCTTGGTGTTGGTGTTTTCCGGCAATTTAGTCACACCATTCCATTTGTATGGGTGATATCCGAAAGACCGTCCAAATTCGAAGGCCATACGCAAGTAGTGTAAGATCTGAGGAGTCAATATTTTGGAAGTTGCCATGGCTGTATATGGAGAATATACACATATACACTTATGCTGGGTGCAGAGCTGTAGCCGAACGTCCAATGCTGGTCCCAATCTAGCTATAGTAAGCAAGTGTGCACAGGAATGTGTGGAAATTTACAAGATATGTACATAACTATGCATACGTACAGTTAAGTCTCTATATAACAACTCTGAAGGGAAGGGCAAAAAATATAGGTACAGGGAAAAGTTGTTATATAGAACATAAAATATGTAGCTTATATGTACGTAGGTCGGAAAAAATAATGTTGCTACAGAGAAATGTTGTTAACAAGAGACTTATTACGGTGGAGTCTCTTCATAACAGCACCCGTTATAACAGCATGTTCTCCATAAAGCCATGAAATTCGCAGCACCGTGTACATAGGATACATAATAACTATGTTCTTTATAACAACATTCCATTTATAACAGCAAAATTTTGGGTTTCTTTGGATGCTGTTATACAGAGACTCCACTAGAGGGACTCCACTGTAGTTACACGTGTCCTGGCCCAGGAAGTGACCATAATGGGCGTACATCGTAAATAAATTCATTAGGATTTTCTCGGGGAATTTTTTCTTTTCTAGATAAAAAGTTGCAATAAGGAGGGCTGTCACAGAGAGTGCACTTACATGGAGTTCGGTCCATCTACCCTTCTACACTAATGAATGTATTCCAATCATCAAGAATGCCAATAACAATAGGTATAATTGATTCAGATACTTGTACAGTCAGGCGTCTACACTTCCACGCCACTTTTTGGGGGAAGGAATTTTAGGTAATTAATAAATACTAAAATATTCATGAAACGAAAATATGCTCGACAACAAATTTTCTTGTATTTATCTGATCCAACGAATTTATTGCTTGTACAGATGGAAATTTTGTGTATACATTAATATATGCATGCATATTATATGCCCATTTACGTTTATAATTATATGCTAAATAAATGTGTAGGATACAAACGCCCGTTAATCGTTTGAATTTGTTTATTTACATCGAAGCATACAGTTGAAGACTTATTCTGTAAACAATATTAAACTATATATTAAAAAAAACATCACATTGCTCATGCGTCAACATCTATGGATCAAATGCTAAATTCTCTATCCGTTAAATCATAACCATGTAGCATTTCCGCTCTTTGTGATAAATATACAGTGAAGCCTCTTTATAACAGCATTTCTCTATAACAACATTATTTTATATTCGTACATGCAAGTTACATATTTTATGTTCTATATAGCAGCTTTTCTCTGTAACAATATTTTCGGTCTTTCCGTTCAGACTTGTTCTGTAGAGACTCCACCGTAGATATAGCTATGTATGTATATAGTGTGTATATGTACGTACATTGTTAAAAAAATTTAATTTTTCCCCTTCTTCTCTTCTATCATTACACATGGAAAGCGCATATGCAAACATCCAAAATTTTACACGTCGTAAATGTTAGTGCAGAGCCAAAATAACTTTGCGTTATTTTTTAACATTATTAAGTTAGTACTAATATCATCGCAAACACCGACCATGAAAACAATGCAGACCTATATTACACTTATACAGAGGTAATTGCGTCCGTACAAAGAATACTGTAAAAGCTCGTACTGAAAAATGAGAATGAAAAACGTACGTTTACATATGTTATACCTCTTCACACTGGCATGACTAACGCTTATGATTAGAATACTTACAATGCTGCAATTACACTCATAAACAGAGTGTCGGCTCCAGCACGGGAGCTATTTTATATGCAGGTGCACATTTTGAGTTTTAACACATCAAATAACGCGGTGCATTAGAAATTTAAATTTTAGCGCCCTGCTGACCAATGCAGTTATTATTACAGGAGACAATCTTCAACAAAAATAATTCTTTTGTACTTATTCGAAATATGCATCGTATACTGATATAACTATATATGCATATTACCTGCATGCATATAATTGTGTATGTATACATATATGTATGTATATTTATTTTTATGTATATACATAATGTGTTCCATCATATTCACATAGGTCCTCTTATTTCTGCCACTGCAACCTTCCGCATAAGATAGCCACCAATGGTGCAGTGTCAGCATAGATTAAACAAATTTTGAATTTCCAATAGCAGTCAAACGTTAAAATTTACGTGTCTTTGCCTACAATAAAATTTACACGCTGTTTTAGAATTAATTCATATTCTATTAAATATGTTAACGGCGATGCTTGAACTAATATTCAAATATTATTTTAAAATTAAGCTTACATTTTTCTTCAGAAACAAACTGCAAATTTTAACGGAAAGCTCCCATACATGCTTATGCTTAAATTTATAAACTCAAGTGCAATATTGGTACCTTAAGCGTTTTAGAAGCAGTGCCGATCAAGGTCGTTGTACAAATTTGCGCATATTATTCGTGTATATAGTCAAGCTCGTCGTTGATTTATGGGATAGTGAGAGAAGCCATATTATGCTTGTATAAGTAAATGTATACGCATATACATCCGTATATGCAAATTTAACACATATAAGTATATACAGGTATACATAAGCATAAATTAATTTTTCTCACACGCAGTCCACATTGTGAATGAGTTATTTGATCATCCAAAAATTTCACTATATCCCTAACAAACCGTGTATATATATAGGTGCATTCATGCGCACGATCCATACGCACTAATTTTTAATATATTATATAACAATGTATATACCTTTGTATATTATTGGTGTAAAATTTATACTATCGACTATAGCCTATTACATCCAACAAGCAAATAAAAACACGTCACTCGTGATAGTTTTGGATATCGCAATTGCAATAATCGTATTGCTATTTAAAAATCTGAATTGCCATGAAGTAATACAAAATTCCATACAATACAGATACATTAAAATTTATAAGGGCAATCGAAAACATTCAAGAAATGTTTTGCTTTTTCTATAGAAAAATATTGAAATGCATATATGCATTTCAAGCACAAAACCAACATTCTAGAACCAATTTGAACCAACTAATTAAAAAGGGTAGAAATGTAACCAAAACAGGAAGTGGCGCAATACAGTGGAGTGTCTATATAACACGTCTCTTTATAACAACAATTCTCTATATAACCACATTATTTTTCCTGCCCGTCGTACGTGTAAGGTGCATATATAATGTTCTATATAACAACTTTTCCCTATAACAATATTTTTTCCCTTCCCTTCAGAGTTGTTATATAGAGACTTCACTGTATTCAACTGCGACAACTTCGTTAAAAAAACTTTGAAGCACGGAAATTTCCATTTTAGGCAACATTTGTTTTCGTAACTTTCCTTTAAAACGTTAAGGTCAAAATAGACCATCATAATCGTAAAATTTGATTCATACTTAGTATATTTGTTTGCGCGTACATCTACACATACATTTATTTTTTATACGCTGTTAGCATTTCTAATTTAACATGTCCCCTACGTGTGTCTAGCAAACGTGAAACGTTCCCCACATCGATTGATTTCAGTATTATAATACTGACAATTAATATATAATAATATTAATATACTTACAATCAATATATTAAAATCTAATGATATCATATTTTGACTAGCACCTAAGTATAGCACGCTAAACTTATAAATATACGTATGTACATACACGAAAATTTACAATTCAGCACTTTTCTACAGACTATAAATTACTGTAGTTTATATATATACACTACACGATTTTGCTACAGGTGCAGACTGACATTTTCCACCGTCATTCTAATCATCCATGTCCTATGGCTAATAAAAATTTGTCAATTGTTACAGAACAAATTTTTCAATCTTTGTGGAGCAAAGTCTATCTTTGCGGAGAAAATTTGCCACAAAGAAAAGCCAGTGTCCATTTTCTGCAAATTTGTTCTTTAAAATATGTGCATGAGACAAGTGCTCGCAACAATTAATTTGGCCACCGCAAGAAATTTGTCCGGCACAATAAATTTGCATTCAATAACGTGCCCAGCCCACTAAATTTGCCCACAATAGAACGTGCACGTTCGACATGAGAGAGAAATTCATCGGAGACTAGACGATATATTACAGGATGCAGGATCTCATCAGTCTTTTCAAGTACAACTTTTTTTCCTCGGGAAACTCTCCATTTCTAACGAAAAAGGGCTGATACAAGCATTTTCCCGAATCCAATATAACATTTGGGGACAAAATTTGCCCTTGAACTCCCATTTTTTACTTGAGATTTTCCAGAGATCTAATGGAGTCGGCGTTATCGATGAAGGAAGTGATGGTGAATTCCTGCTCCAAAGTCGTTTGCGAGGTCACTCTGGACGTAGGGCCGCGATTGGGTGGTGCTCTTCTGTTGGAGGACGAGGCTTTCTTATTGTTGCCGCTGAGGAGACTTGCATTGGCGGAATTGTTGGCGTTGTTGTGGTGACTGTTGTAGTTGTTGTGGTGGGCGTTGTGAGTATTGTTGAGCCTCGTCATGGGCAGGAGCTGCTGGGAGGAGGCGGTGGAATTCCAGCGACAAGATGTTTTATTATTCCCGCCATTCCGTTGATTGTTCACGCGGTCATTGTAGACGTTCGTGGAGATTGACATGCTCACGCCGTGGCCGTAGGTCGCGTCCAGATTGTCCCGCTCCTCGTGGCACATGCAGCAGAAGAGGTGCTTGTTGAAATACTAAAGAAATTTTCCAGAATAAAGTTTAACGTTCGCAATAATAAAAAAATTTGCATTGTAATTATTTTAATTAAAAAATTTTCCTGATGACAAACTGCGCCATAAATTTAAAAGCAATAATGAATACAAATTTTTTGCAGAAAAAACGGTTACCTTCCGAAAAGTTCCACTGACGCAGTAGAGCGTGATTGGATTGATACAGGAATTGAAGAAGCTCAAGCAAAAGCCCACGATCCGCACAATGTTCCAGAAGTCGTTGAAATGACTCTCCGCATCCGGGTAAAAGTAGAACCACAAGAAGAACATGTGACTTGGGAAGAAGCACATGGCAAAGATTACGACGAATGACAGGACCATTTTGGCGACCTACCAAATTTGCAAATACAATGACATTATGAATTTGCATAAATAAGCAATATGTAATTTGTGAAATTCCGGGAAACATACAGTCAATCAATTTTGCTGCCGAATTTTAATAATAAGTGAAATCTCAAATTTGCAACTAATTTTCAGTCACACTTTTGACAATCGTTTTGCAATACAATTTAGCACCGCAATTGCAAGTCTGTGCAAGTCTGTACAAAAATAAAATTGTACTTTGAATGCTTGGGAAATGGCAATAAAAATATTTTCACATGATTTTGGTAACAATTTCAAAATTTGCTCTGTTAACTTGCTGAAAATTGGCTCAATATAAATTTTAACTGTACAGAATAAGTGTTCATGATTCAATAAATAAATTTTTTACTCTTGAATTAATAAATAAATAAATAATTGTTCACGTCTGAATTAATAAATTGAGCAATACATTTTACGTTTGAATTAATAAATTAATAAATACATTTTCATATTTGAATTTATACATTAAATAAGTAAATGATCACATTTCATAAACATTTGCACAAAATTGCTCCCCCGGCAACTTTAATATGTTGTCAGGTAAAGATGCGATATAAATTTGCACGTAAAATGAAATATAAACGTCCAAAATAGTCCGTTTTAAATTTGCACCGAAATGTAAAAACGCTCGCAGTACCGTCTTACAAATGTAGATGGCGGATCGTTGCTCAAATAAATATAACAAGAGCAATGCAATGGAGTCTCTCTAAAACAAGTCTCTTTATAACAACATTTCTCCGTAACAATAATATTTTTCTTGCCCGTCGTACTTGGTTAATGTTCCTAAACCTTTCCCTATAACCATATTTTTCGTTTATCCCTTCAGAGTTGCTATATAGATACTCCACTGTATTTGTAACGGAGGACAAGCAACATTGGAAATTGGTACCTTTTTGCGTCCTTGCGTCTGTTTGCTAGCTTGTTGTCCCTGTGCCTCTCCGGGCATATTCCGTGTGGAAAGTACCAAGTGTCGAGCCATGATGATGTAGAATGTTGCAATGAATCCGAGTGGTACAAAATAGTACCCAAGAAATTTGAGAAGAACCACAATCTGGAAGTCATAAAAAATCGCTGTAGGAGTGTTCAACAGAAAATATTATTCTAGAAATATAAATCATATTCATAGGAACGTACCTTCGGATAAGTCGGGCCAAGCTCCGGGGGGAAGGGATAACAAATTAGGTAGGTCCGACTCTCGTGTTCAAATACGCGGATATACGAGTAGATGACAGAAGGAAGAGCAATTAGGAGAGAGACGAGCCAAATCCCTGTACAGATTTCGGAGAAATCACTGCATTTACAGTCTAGCTTTAAAATCGGAATAGCGTTTGTATTAATACCGTCAATTCTCTCTATAACGGTTTTCTCGCTATGATGGTGTTCACAAACCCGTCTGGGACCACTTGAATGCTAAAATCTTCTTCTATAACGGTTTTTTCGTTTTAACGGGGAAGCTCTGAATGCCCGACCAATAAATGTCTTTTGCTATAACAGCTTTAGGCCACGCCTACACATGCTACACCGGTTTTTTCAAATTTCTGGATCCCTGCCATAATTTCCTTTTTGCTATAACGGTTTTAGGCCACACCCTCACACGCTATACCGGTTTTTTAGGATTTTGAATCCCTGGCATTAAAACCGTTTTCTAACTGTTTTTCTTATACCGGTTATTCGTTATAACGGTTTTTCTGGCTGCGTTTTGCTAAACCGTTATAAATAGAATTGACTGTACAAACAAAATTTGTTTTATAATGTACAGCATTTTTCACACATTTTGATCAGGCTCATTTATAGGTTTTTCATATTTCGTACCAGCAATAGTAGCGCAAGTGATCCGAGTTGCCCTTCGACCAGGTAACTTCCTCATGGGATCAATGATAGCAAAATAGCGATCCGCACTGAGAGCCGTCAGGGTGAAGACGGACACTCCGATGCTCACGTCCTTGATAAATTCCGAAAATTTGCACACCAGCAAGCCGTAGGGCCAAGACTCGACCGTGTACACGGTGGAAGTGAACGGGACGCAGAAGAGGATGACCAGCAAATCGCCCACGGCAAGGCTACAGATGTACCTGAAAGAACACGTAAATTTTTGGTTTACAAAATTTGAAACCAGAATATGGATTTTGAATAAAAAACTTCTAACATTCAATGGTTCAAGAGGTATAGACAACATTTTACACAGGTAAAATATATAAGCAATTTAATGGTTTCATGAATACGTTTGTATATCGTGAATACCCATGATTTATTATTATGTTAAAATATCCAATATTTGCAGTGAAGCTTGCAACATTTGAAATAAAAATTTTGTCACAGTGTTTAAGAATTTTGAAATAGAACCTACAACAATTATTAATTAGAATAAAACGTTTGCTTTAAATCGTACAGTTAACCGATTAAAACTTAACCAGCTGTAGCTAAACAAACCCAAGTGTTACTGAAATACTTTCGTAGTAAAACACACGCAAACACGAACTTCGAAATTTGTTTTAACAAACCAAGAAACGATTTCAAGAAAATTGGATTTCTAAGGATCAACAAAGTTGTACACAAACACACAATTTGTAACGAAAAAACCTTTTCGACGACACAAAAATGCTAGATTCACAAAATTTGTACAGAAATTAGAAATTTGTAGATTACAAATTGTTTTAAAGAAACAAAAGCTTCTAGTTTCTTGAAAAAGTAAAGAAACCGAAATTTGTAGCTTTATAAAGTTCATAAAGGAACGAAGTTTAAAATTTGTAAAAGTACCACAAGTAAAAAAAACTCAAAATGTGTAACGATGATGACAACGTGAAATTTTTACAGAAACACGCAATTTGTTAACGAACGTGAAATTTATAAAGAAAAACGCAATTTGTTAAGAAACACAAACTTTGTAAAATAAACCCAGTGTAAATAAACGAAGACTTGTTGTTAGGGAAAAAACAAGAGAATTTTAGCGAGTCATGGTATTACGTCCAACAAATTTTGGGACAAAGCGTAGACGATGCAAGTATTTTATACTTTAAATTGAATTTATGATTTAACCTATTAAACTACAAAAGATATTCAGACGACTTACATATTAGGAACATTCCGCATCTGCCGATGCTCAATAAATATCCGTATAAGTGTCCCGTTGCCCAGAACGCCGATGATAAAGATAATGGCAAATAACACCGGAACAATGTACGTCTCGGGTCGCTCGGAATATGGCACCCAATCCGTGTCATTGGCGTAGCCCTCGCCATCCCCTGAGAAATTCCCCATGCTCACGTTCCCGTTTGTGAGGACGTCCACAATCTCCTTGATGTACTCCTCCCTCGACAAATTCCTGGCGTCCTTCTCCGCCGCCAGCTCCTTGATGAGGACTCCGTCCCTGGTGTAATCCATCCTTTTATACCTTTTCCAAATCTAGACTCTATACAAACGGAAAAAGAATGCACATTCAGACATTTCCACTTCAAACTCATTCATTTCACACACTTTGAACTTCCTTGTGCCTTTATCAATTTCAAAGTGATACTTTCGCGCATTTCAAGTATTTATTGGATCAAGCCCGGCAGAAATCTAGATCGGCGTTTCTCCCAAAACTTTTTTCCATGCTTTTAATATCTTCCTGGAATTTGTTTTCCCGCTGTTAAACTGCTTTTTTATTTCTTTTTCTATTTTTTCTTCCCTTTTTCGCCTCACCTCCGCCGTGAAGTAAAAAGTTTTTGGGTGCGTTTGAACTGCTGGAAATCTCCGCTGATTCCATTAGCACATGTTTTTGTGTAACGGAAACACTTTCCGTTTTTTGCAATCTTCGAGATTTTTGAGTAACTTAAAAATCTCTGGGGATATACACACGTGGGGAAATTTTTTCGGGGAAGTTTTGCTATTTTAAAACCATTCACGCTATAGTTTCGGAGAAATCAAACGCCGACTTTCAGAGAAATCATTCCCTTGGCACCCGAGTTTATTGCATTTGGGTTGTAGATGAAATTTCCTGGAGTTATTCTTTTGAACGGACGAGGCTGTAGTTGCCAATGAACTCATTGAACATTGTTCAAACGACCATCCAAATCCATCAGGATTTCCCGGGTGCAGTTGTCTTTTTTTTGTCAGATGAAAAACAAATACAAATTCACACGAAATTTATACTTCTTTGATTCTTTTTCCGGGCAAAGCGCACCAATTGATATCTAATACAGTGGAGTCTCTCTATAACAACATTGAAGGGAAGGAAAAAATATTGTTACTGGGAAATGTTGTTATATAGAACATTAAATATGTACCTTACGTGTACGAAGAGGGGAAAAACTAATGTTGTTATACAGAAATGTTGTTATAAAGAGCCTTGTTATATAGATACTCCGTATTAATACCAAATATTGACGGAAATTCAGCTTCCTGTCAAATTTACGTCAATAAAAATTCGCTGAATTGTAGGAAGACAGTTCCGTGCAAACAAAATTGTTTCACGATTACATATACATCAAAATGTTTGTATACGTGTGACATGCGCAGAGCCTGAAATGTGAGAGCAAAAACCTTAAGGTGTTAAATTTTAAGACAAATTTCTTCGAAAAAACTTTGACACAGACGGAACCCAACAAATTCGTAGGAAGCAATTTGCACTAGGACATTTCTAGAAAGAAATTTGCACGTAAAAATTTGTAGGAAGAAATTCGCACGTAGAAATTTGTAGGAAGATAATTGTAGGAAGACATTTGTTGTCAAAAATTTGTAGGAAGAAATTTGTAGGAAGAAATTTGTTGAAAGAAATTTGTAGGAAGAAATTTGTATTAACAAATTTGTAGGAAGAAATTTGTAGAAAGAAATTTGTTGGAAGAAATTTGTAGAAAGAAATTTGTAGAAATAAATTTTTAGGAAGCAATTTGTAGGAAGAAATTTGTAGGACAAAATTTACACAGAGAAATGTATATAGGAAGAAATTTGTAGGACAAAATTTATACAGAGAAATGTATATAGGAAGAAATTTAACGAAGAAATGTGCACGAAGAAATTTGTACGAAGAAATTTTTGACGGACCAGCCTAAGTAACCGGAAAGAAACATGCACTTAATAAATAAAATAAATATCAATTACCAGTGCTTTTCCCGCATTTGTTTTTGCACAATAAATATGTTTTCCTGATTAATTTTCTCTCACCCTTTCCTCACAAAAATCATTTGCGTGTGTCACAAATTTATTCACTTGCACTTGAAATTCGTGGCACACTTAAATTGCAAACCCACAAAAACTCCACAACGTTTCAAAAATTGTGTTCCCTTCCATTTCCAAAGGGTTTTCCCCCACAATAAAATGACTTGTCTCCAACAGTACAAAATTATTCAAAGTCAAATAAAAATTTTCACCTTCCCATCGTCTCCGCAGAGCCTCCAGAGAGGACAAAAGCATAAGTCCACTAATAATATAAAGGCGATAAACAGATGTACAAGTTTTTGACACTTGCCATTCCCCCTTTGTCTCCCTCAGACCACGCGAGTTTGATCGCAGAAGAGACAAGGGCCGTGAAATGACAAAGATAATCATAGAATGTACAGTGGAGTCTCTCTATAACAGCATCCAAGGGAACACAAAATTTTGCTTTTATGAAGGAATGCTGTTATAGAGAACACAATTAATATGTACTCCATGTACAAGGTGCGGAGAATTTCCTGACGTTATTCAGAACATGCTGTTATAAGGGGTGCTGTTATGGAGAGACTCCACTGTATACACAATGGTACAACAACTAATCATAATTTTGATTTACTGGGGATTCACTCAGGCCAGGCCGAGAGATCTGCAACGGTATCATTTATTTAGGGATTACCACCACAAATCCCTGGATAATGGAATCCGCACACACCAACGTCACACGCAATTCTCTTCGGTCTGGCGGTACTTTGTCATCCCTGGGCTACAGAGCGAGGATTTACTTTTCCAGAAGTTTTTTTCTCCATTATATGCACCGCCTTGCTTTCACTGCCAGACGACAGTTACATGAGGCGGTCGCAAATGAGAGATGACAAGTGCCACCAAATGTGCTATTTACATGTGTTCTCTTATTTGTTTATAATTCTTCCCCCTCCAAATTTTGAGCTTCCTGGGAAAGGGCAGTGATGGCCAAAGAGTAAGCGTACGAGTGTGTTTTCCTGGGGAATTTATATGTAAATGCAGCTCTGGTTCAAAAGGAAAAGCTTGGTGCATGGTGCAAACGCTTTGAGAAAGGTTGCCGAGAAAAATTTGCACGTGCCGGCTTTGTTTGTTTAGGGAGCGTTAATCCCTTGGTAATCAGCAAAGACACACAATAGGTGTGTTTGTATAGATATATGCATATGTTTTCAGGTCAAAGTACATAATGTGATCATCTCCATGTGGCCTTAATGCATAAAATGTTTACATGCAAAACGTAGCAATTTACAAATTTATGTTTAGCGATTTAAGCATTTGCAGAAATTTACAAATTTATAAATTAGCGCTTTTCGCATGCACAGGAACTTTGCAACTATAAAAACGATAGCTTAGCGCTTTATGAATGTGCAGAAATACAGCAATTCATAAATTTATTGCTTAGCGCTTCAAGCCTGCACGGAAATTTTGCTATTATAAAATGTATAGCTTAGCGCTTTAAGCATGTACAGAAATGCAGCAAGTTAAAAATTTAATGCTTAGCGCTTGAAGCATGCACAGAAATTTTGCAATTATAAAGCGTATAGAATAGCGCTTCAAGCACGTGCAGATATGCAGCAATTTGCAAAATTTAAGTGTAGCGCTTTAATCATGTGTAGAAACTTTATAATTATAAAATTTATAGCTTAGCGCTTTAGGCATGTGCAGGAATTCAGCAATTTACAAATTTGTAGTTAAGCGCATAAAACATGCACAGATATTTAACAAGGTACAAATTTATAGTTTAGCGTTTAAATACGCACATAAATTCAGCTAAGAACAAATTTAGAGTTTAGCGCTTGAATCGTGAACCGAAATGCATGAATTTACAAACTGATTGTTCACAGCCACATGCAAGCACATACATTTTTCGTTAAAATAATTAGACTACAGTAATTTTAAGATTAATTCAAATCAACATCAGAAGAAACTATGATATTGCTCAATCTAAAACAAAATTCATTTTTCATTCTTTCACTTTTTAAATAAATTTTCATTTCATTTTTTAATACATTCAAAAACACTTTTTTGGTTCCTCTAATTCGAAGATAGAAATTTATTGCCGCTGTTGAATTTATGAAAATGATCGGTTTGCGTATGAAGATCGCGTGGTGACAATCAGATTAGGTACCTCACTTTTGACATGCTTTTTTACTGATACATATAATATTAAGCTATACAAACTGGACATACGAATGGCGGGAAAATCAATGTGCAATACACACACGATTGCAAGAAGTGTCATTAAATGTCCACTGGAAAGCGGTTATATGTTTGTACAGTGACCAGGAGAAATTAAATGGGTCGTTCCCACAAGCAAATCAACGTCACTGGCGTGTACTTCCCTTTCGGGAGCTAACTGGAAAGGGAATCTTCAAGTGGTTACTCGTGTCGCACATCGTGACGTCTGACACATAATCGAGCAGGTGTGTAATCATTCTTTTACGGTGGAGTCCCTCTATAACAAGTCTCTTTATAACAATTTTTTCCCACCTTTCGTATATGTAAAGAGCATGTACTATGTTCCATATAACAACATTTCCCAGTAAAAATATTTTTTTCCTTCCGTTCAGTGTTGTTATAGGGAGACTCCACTGTACTTACTTGGAACAAGTGCAATTTTTTTTTAGATTTGCTCGAATATGTGCTCTCCATATTTTATTTCATTTCTGGCGTTTTTATATTTCTTGACCTTCCAAATTTTATATACCTTCTCTACATTCAGCCAGTTTTCATCTCTATCATTCTTCCCTCTCATTCTGCTCATCCTTCTCAATAATTATCCTCTCTCCAGTTTTCTTTGTTGTTGTTCTCTCTCTTTTGTCTCTTTATTTGATCTTTGTGATTCTTTTGCTTCTCCCTTTTGTTTTTTGTTTCTCTCTTGATTTCTTCTCTCTTTCTCTTTCTTCTGCTTCTCTCTCTCCTCTCTCCTTTACTTATCTCTCCCTTTCTTCTCCATTTCTCTCTTCCTTTCCTCTCCCTCTATCTCGTTTTCCTGTCTTTGACTTGTCTATATTTCTCTCTCTCTTTCTCTCTCTTTCTTTCTC
>JAQGBT010003966.1:0-17910 GCA_034698585.1 Disparrhopalites patrizii | reverse complement strand
CTTGAATTTTATTTTTTCAGTTTGAATATAATTCATTCAGCTTGAATTTTATTTTTTCAGTTTGAATATAATTCATTCAGCTTGAATTTTATTTTTTCAGTTTGAATATAATTCATTGAATTTAATGTTTATTTTTTCAATTGTATGTATTCAGTTTTATTAACTTGCATTTAATTTTGTCAAACGAATTTAATCTTTTAAATTTGTACTGCGTTTTTTCAATATGTAATGCATTCTCAATTTGCTCGGAATCTTCTCAATTTTCATTCATTTTTTAATGTGTTGTCATGTTGATTTTATGTACAAAATTTTCAGAATTACTAATAAAAAAACTACTATCGACAAGACAAAATATACTGTAAATTTCTAAAGGGAAATTAAAAAATCTATCAAAGCTAATGTTTTTTGATGGAGAACTGCACTTTTCTGAATTGTTAAAATTACTTTGAGAAATTCAATGAAACAAAATCGGTACTGTATAATTGAATGTTTCTTTAAGAAACTGGATTTTTATCCTGTTGACTCAAAATATGGACGCAACCCGGTTTGAGTAAGCCAATGATAAGCCAATAACTTTCACATTTACGTACGTATTTATTGCACGTGATTAAGGGTCCTTTTTGTGTTCAATTACGGGTAAAGAAATGGGACAAAAACAAACACAAAAAAGTGGTGTAATTAATAACGCTTTAAGAAACACTTGAAAAGGAATAAGACCTCCGTTTATTACGCCTTCCCCGATTAGAGAATTTGGCACACTTTCCTCCCACCCAAAGCCACCCCCTCCCGATTACCTTAATCCGAGCCATTACAATTATGTACCGTAATAAAATGGCCGCCTTTAAAATGGGAGAAAGTCAATAAAAAATAGAATGTACCACAGAATGGGCAAGCCACGCGAAATTGCCTCCCCAAACAATTCTTCGCACTATTTTATTTTTTTGAGGCAATTACTTCCATGTGTGATTTATTCTTTTTAGCACCAGCCATTATACATGCGGATAGGAAGTATATGGCTTTAATGTAGTCAAATGACGTAGCTATAATAGTAGTATTTGCCCCTGATATTTTCCTGGAGAAAGTGCGTGTGAGGGAATTCGCACGCAATTTTTGATTCAGGGGAGATTTCCTAGTAAATTTGTTAGAGGTAAATGTCTGGGTATTTTTGTACATGTATTGTAATGCCTCGAAAGTGCCTGGAATGATATAAAAAAATCATGCTGGAGAAACATCCTTGAGAGGGAGAAAGTGAAAACGGAGAAAGGGAACGACCTGATAAGGAAAAGGTGATTTGTGTGCCCGCATAATTCTACGGTACACACAAGGTGAAAGCAGGTAATCAAATGGCAATTTTGTATTTAAATCCACAATAAAACCCCTACCGAGTATCATATTTCCCTGGGACATAATTTTGGGAAATCGTGGACGGGGAAATTACAAATCATTATGCGGAACTTTCTCCTCTGCCCCGACTGTCATTAGGGCTTCTCAAAAGTCAGCATTATTCCTATCATGATTTATTTCAGGTAATTCAGTTAGCAATTCAGCTTTTCAAAAATATGGGGAGTTGCTGTTTATTTTCTGATGTCGGATTTTTAACTTGGCACCACAATGACCTATTAATTATCTCTGTTTAAAATACCCACAATGTTGAGTACGGGATTGGGAATATGTACAACAATTCAATATAGCTGCATAATTGAGCATAATACGATTTCATTTCGTTTAATCAGGAATTATATTAGTAATCTTCCGAAAGTTTGCACTGAAAATACTGAATTCTTAACAGGGAATTTGTATCGCAAAAAACATTTTTCACGACGGAATGAGAAAATTTGAGAGAAATAAAAAGAGTGAGAGAAGGTAAAAGAGAAAAAAAGAAATCGAGACAAAAAAGAGGAAAAGAGGGAACGAATGAAGGGGAAATACATTTTCTTAAGGAACAAAAATAAAGTGAAAACCCGAAAAAAAAAATGAAAAAGAGAGAGTGGTAGTTAAAACGAGAAAAATTAATGAGAGGGCAAATAAAGAGAGAGAAAGTATAGAAGAGAAGAAGAAAACATAAGCGGGAAGAAAAAAGTAGAAAGAGAGAGAGAGAAAATGATAGAGACAAAATAGGAAACAGAACGAAAAAAAGGCAAAAGAGCGAGAAAGAAAAAAAGATAGAGAGAGAGAGAAAACGAAAACAGTGTGAGAAAAAATAGCAAAACAGCGAGAAAACATAAAAAAAATTGAGAAAGAAAAACCGGAAAAACAGCGAAAACATTTAAAAAAATTGAGAAAGGGAAAATAGAAAAACAGAAAAAATACGAAAAAATAGAGACAAATAGAAAACAAAAAAGAAAGATAAAAACCAGAAAAAATAGGAAAAAATAGAGACAAATAGAAAACAAAAAAGAAAGATAAAAACCAGAAAAAAGAGAGATAAAAACCAGAAAAAAGAGAGATAATAACCAGAAAAAGGAGAGATAAAAACCAGAAAAAGGAGAGATAAAGACTGGAACAGGGAAAAAGAAAAGCCGAAAAAGGTCAGAGATAAAACCGGAAAAGAGAAAGAGAAAAGCCGAAAAAGGACAGAGAGAATAACCAGAAAGAGGAATAACGAGGGAGAGAAATGGTAGCAAACAGAATAAATGACGGAAAGGGAAACCCTAAAAAAAGAGATATTAAGAGAAAAAATAACGAAAATAGAAAAAACAAAAAGGTGAAAGAAGGACACGTTCCTCATTCGCTTCAAACGTCCATTTCCTTCGTATCAAATTCGACGGTCCTTCAACCGCCAAGCGAAAACCCTCCTCATGTGTGCGAATGCCAAATACTCTAAAGCCCCATTGATTTAGCCATCATCCCCATCCGTATTATTTCCATCCCAAAAGAATTACAATACTGCATCTAATACATTATACACACACCAGAATTTCCCAGGAGGTCCTCCACAAACAACGGCGTACTGTATACATGTACAAAAGATCAAAACGAGCTTAAATTTCCCTTTTCGCAAAATTCTTCTCTCTCTCTCTCTCTCTCTTCATTTCTTCCGAATATAAAATCCCTCTCTCTGTCTCAAATTTATCTCAAATGAAGAGGAGTCAGAATGGTACTCACAAAGTCAGTTTAAATCTCTTTGTGTGCACAATCTTTGTTCTCCATACATGGGAGTGATATCCCTGTCTCTATTATTGCTACATCATTAGTACAGCCCAACAAAAGGAGATTTCCGTGGAAATGGAAGAGGGAGAAAATGGAGCTGGATAATAAGACTAAAATCCCTGCAAGGATGGATATTACACAAAATCAAATCATCATCACATTCCTCCCTTTAACGGACATTTCCCGCCCTTTTCCGTCTTCCATTTCTTCAGGTTCCTTCATACAAATGTGGACGGAGGAAATCCGTAATTTTCTTGGTAATCCTTTATTTCAACATTTAACCCTTTTCATCCCTCTTGGCCAACGGAGAATGTAAAGTGTAGTTATACATTTTCCTATTTATAATGTTCCTCCCATTATTTTGTCCTTTGTTATTAATTCACATGGAATCCCCACAGGAGTATTATACGGGACATGAGCCCTTCCTTTTGACTCGGCTCTTTCCGGGTCATTAGTGCTAATGAGAAATGGAGGTTGAAGGAGGGACAAAAACAGGGATTTTAAGGGTTTGAAAACCTTTGGATGGCAAATTAAAATATAAAATCTGGGATTACAAATATTTTGGGGGGAATTCCATGCAATTGTCTTCCAGATTCTATTTGGAAATTGACCCGCTGCCATTATTAATTTTTGCGAAATGGATGGAAGGGATTTAAATCACTTTTGTGTACAGATTTTGCTCTATAACGGTGTTCTCGAATCGGAAAGGGTTCAGATAACATTTTTCTCTATAATGGTTATTTTAGAACAATTTAGGAGACATTTTCCGGGTGATTTTGATTTGGGCCATACTAAATCGTTATTTAATTATTATTATTTTAATTAATTATTTTCCGACGTAAAACTTTGGCGCCATTCTTAACTTTGCTCCTCCATTTTTAAGCAACTCGTTTACTTTGTAGTTATAAGTGGAAGGCAAAATGTTTTTCAAAATCTTGCTCTGTGTTAAAATGCTAATAAAATGCATGCAGAACCAAACTTGTCCAGGTATCATGCATTTTGGTTTAAAAAAGGAGTATGAAACATTAAAAAAAACATTTTGAAAATATTTCCATATGAATACATTATGAATGAATGAAAAGGCGGAATTTTTTAAATTAAATTTAAGATGTTAAATTAATTTCAAAATGCTAAATTAATTTAAAATGTTAAATTAATTTCAAAATGCTAAATTAATTTCAAAATGCTAAATTAATTTAAAATGTTAAATTAATTTAAAATGCTAAATTAATTTAAAATGTTAAATTAAATCCTAAAATGAATATAAAATAGATCCACGTACCTTGTACAGTTGGAAGGTGTCCAAGGACAATGCCAATCCAGGCAATGTGCAATAATCGGAGTATAAAATCCTTACTCCTCATCTTGATTCCGGTATTTTTCCTCCTTTAAATCTTTCGGTTATCTTCAAAAAAAACTTCCCCGGTAGGTTCTTTTTCCTCCCTACATTCTTTCCCAGGGTTCGTTCCTTTTGTAGAAAAAAACACAAGAAATAAATTCCAAAATAATTTTCTCCAATTAAACCCCGCACTTCACCAATATTTTTTTTTTCATTCACAAAACGTTCCACTTAAATGTGCTCAACGCGGATTATCTTTTGCCAAAAAAACGACGAAATTGTTTCTTTTCACTTTTTTCGTCACACTACACTCTTCTGTAAAAAAAATGCGGACGAGCATAAAAAATTTGTCACTACCATAAAAAAATTTGTCACCAGCAGAAAAAAATGGGATAAAGTGTCAATATGAAAAATGGCCTTGTATTGGATTGTACCACAGAATGAATTACGTAATCTTGCCCAGGACAAGATTACAGATTACACACTGAACTTGGAAAGAGAGCGAAAGCAAATTTTGTAATTTGTCTGTCATGTAGCACTTGAACGACACTCGAGATATTTTTTTTTTTTGAACGGAACCTTTTTGCTTCAGTAGCCTGGTTTTCGGTTCAAAACGGGTTCAATATACTTTTTTAAGTGAAAAACTTTTCCCGCAACACTTTTACAGGCGCAAATGTTAAGGAAGTATGTTAATATTTCCCCTAAAAAGACCAAATCCTTTCTTCTCTCTAAAAATCTTCCTTGGCCAGAAGATAAACGAGAGGAATTGAAGGGAAATAATGCTTTTAACGCTCTTTTCCTAGGTAAAAGAGGACCTTCGGATTTCTTTTGGGAGAATTTAACATCAGGATTGATTTTTTTTCTTGGCACTATCTTCCCAAATAGATATGACAGACTTTTTTTTATTTACTGGTAAATATTTCCAAAAGGTCTTTCAGCTCCTCTTATCTCCTTCCACTCCCCAGAAAAAGGAGTTTTTTTTTGTTATCTGAGTAAGAATAAAAAAAAAGTGTTCCTTTTTCAATTTTTTTCCCTTTTAATCAACTTTGGCGGCAATGAGTCACTGACAGGTGGAGGATGGAGCGGTCTGCTTTTTATTTTGCCTTTTCAACACACTTTTCTTCCATTAATTGCTCTCTCTTTTTTCTCTCTGTCTTTGCCTCCTTTTTTTTTTCTTTCACCTTTTTTTATGTCAGTTGAAAAGGGAAATCTTCAAAAATCCAGACCCTGCACTTACGCACAAGCTTTTTTTCCCTTTTTTAAATGGTGTGATTGCCCAATACAAATTATTGAGGACTTTTTTTCTCTCCAATTTTCTCTTGCTTGCTTTGTTAAGCACGCGGGAAATTTTATTGAATTATATCTTCCTTTAATTTTAAAAAATGCCGCTATTTGCTTGGAAGAGTTATTTGGAAAATTCGTCTGTATAGAAATTATTTCAATCAGGCGTGTATTAAATGCTATTTTTCAGAATTTGACTCCGTTTTTTGTTATGGATTTTTGTACCGATGTTTTCCCGTATTTGTAGGCTTTTTTAAATTTTTTTTCGCTTCTGAATATTTTTTGCCTTTTCTTGTTTTTGTTTCTGAATTTTCCCCGGTTTTTTATCCTGTTTATTTTCGTCGTAAATGTTCTGCTTTTTTGTTCGTTTTTGTGTATTTTTCTGAATATGTTTCGGGATTTGCTGTGAGTTTTTCTCGTATATTTTATTTCCAGATATTCCTTTCAATTTTTTCTGTAATTTTGTCTTTTTAGATGCTTTTTTGTTTCTTGCGGCTTCTCCCACAAATATTTGACACTGTGAATTTTTCCAGATTTGTTCCGTTTTTCTCTATTCACTTTTGACTTTCTCGTTCCTTCCCCTTTTTTTCTCTCCGTCCGTCAAAGGAATTGACAAGGAAAAAAACGTACAAATTGATTTCCCTGTCGATCCCCTCTTCCTCTTTCACTCTCATTCAAGACGGAAAAAGAAAAATTATTTTCACCACTGACACTAGCTTTTTTTCCCCACTATTTCTCTCCCTTCTTTTTCCCCGAAAAAAAAATCACCACCGACACGTTGCCTCCATTCAATAGATCACCCCTTCACTTCCCTCATAGATCATTCTCAGCATTATTTTATACGGGGAAAGGCACAAAAAAAAATCATGCATAAAATTCCACTTTCTTCTCCAGATCCACAAAAAAAGGGGTAACGTCACAAACCAAAGAGTTAGACGTTTTGTCAATTCTCACACAGACTCCTCACTTTTTTATTATTATTATTATTCTCCTTCACTCACACACCATCCTTGAATTTTTTCCTTTGAGACTGTCACTGAAAAAAACCGGAGCCGCTGACACCGTAATGGATGAGCTGGCATAATTCGGTGGAGGAGAGATACCGGGGAAAATCGGATACTATTTTCTCTCTTATTTTTTTGTACGCGCGGAACCTCTCAAAAATAATTTCTACGGGGTTGTTTTTTCCTTTCAATGATCAACGCACACTTTCGGCAAATCCAGTCAGTTTTTTCATTATTTTTCTATCACAAATCGCCCGTTTTTCATTATTCTCTTTTTTCACAATTTTCTCTTGGCTCCACAATTTTCTCTTTGCTCCACAATTTTCTCTTTGCGTCAAAATTTTCTCTTTTCTACACAATTTTCTCTTTTCTTCACAATTTTCTCTTTGCTTCACAATTTTCTCTTTTCTTCACAATTTTCACTCTTTTCTTCACAATTTTCTCTTTGCTTCAAAATTTTCCCTTTTCTTCACAATGTTCTCTTTTTTCTTCAAAATTCTCTTTGTTCACAACTCTCAATTTTTCCTAATTCTCTTGTAGTCCCAATTTTCTCCTTTTCTCCAATTTGCTTCACAAATTGCCTTTGATTTTCCTTCGCACAAGTATTTGTCCTCAGAAGTTCTCCCTTTATTTTTCCCCAAGAATTCCTTCTGTATTTCTCCCAGAAATTCTCCCTTTATTTTGTCCACTACTGAATTCTCTCTATTGTTGTCTCAAATATTCACAAATATTTATTTGCTCCAAACAATTCTCTCTACATTTCCCCCCACCAAATTTACTCAACTTATTATCCACAAAAACCCACTCTGTATTTCCCTCACGAAAAATACAACCTCAAAAAAAAAATTCCTTCCCCACAAAAACCAACTTTATAGCAGAAGCTTCAAAAAGCTCCCGTAAAATAACTCGTGAGGAAGAATTGGAGCAACTGTATTAAGTCCAAAATAGAGGAACACACATGAACGAGGAGATAACTCAATCTCTGGCTCTTCCAAAGGGATTATATGAATTCCAGTGATTCCCTTGTATCCTTCCACCCAGATATTCTTTGAAGAGCAACAAACAAAAACACCCGTCCGTCCACTTGGACGCTCAAAACACGACTGAGGAGCTGAGGGGATCCAAGAGGAGCTTTTTCCCCCTTTGGAAAAAAGGCACGGCAGTCAAAGCACCACCAGGCTCTCTTATCACCTCTTGGATTAAGTCCAAACTCACACACGCTCCGGAAGGCTCTTACACCAGACTTACCCCATATACATATATATACATATATACGTATATACACACACATATATATATACATATATTTCCCTTTTTCATATATACAAATATATCCATACATAATATTTTCCCTTGAATCACAACACTTTCATTAACTCCTGGATAAACCCTGGATATTTTCAATAGGAATCCCCTCTATAGGGTCCCTCTCATATCTCATATGTACATAAATATATTCCATATAATTCTATATATCTTCTCCCATATCAGAGTCAGTAACAACAAATAGGAAAACTAACAATCAACTCAATTTTTGTCCCCATACAAAAAAAAAACAGCCTGCACCCTCCTTTAAATGGGGCTTCACACACACACTTTTTTTACCTGAATGAAAACGTAGCCAGACATGCGTTTTACCCACGCCGTGTGCATTACAAATGCATTGGGCGATACAATTCTACTTTGGGCCGGGCTAATGTGGGATTAGATGTATATTGGATAATATAATATATACCTACATATGTATTGAGATACATATGCATGACAATGGCATGAGCCACTGGGAATGATATCCCGATTTGAAATGAACGTTGATTCAGAAATAAAAACTGTTGTCAATACATTTATTTTTTATCACAAACCAATAATCAAGTCCGTCCATGATATTCTTATGGGAGAAATGTCAATAGCATTATCCTGTTAGGGAAGCTGGTCCTTTCATTATAGGGAACGAGAGAGGGAAAAGAGCCTTTCATTTCATTCCCAATGACATTCCACAATTTTCTTCGGCGGTAACCATTATTATTATCAGTCATCTGTACTATTTAAATTAGGGAATGTACAGCCCCTTTTCTATGGAAGACATATACACCTACCAATTTCTTTAGGTTTTGGTGGCCCTCGTCTTCCTTTTAAACGTGAGGTGGACAAAAGGGATGGAATCAGTAATGGGAGGAAATTGATGGGTGGATGGCTCTTGGGGAAGGTAGGGGATTCTGGGTTTTTTCTTGGGACCTTGACTTTGTTGGGGTGAGAGGGCGGATACGTGGAGAGGGAGATAAAGAAAGAGAGAGACAAAAAACTTTTATAGAAACGGGAAGAGAGAGAGAGAAAGAGAAGCAGAAAAAGAGAGATGAAAACAGAGAAAGGAAAAGAGTGCAATAACAAATGAATAGCGAGAAAAACGGAAGAATAATAGAACAAGTGAATAAGGAAAGGAGAATCACAAGAGAACAAACAGAGAATGAAAGAGAAAGAGAGAAAGAGAATAACAGAGAGAAAAACAGAAAACCAGAATGGCAAATAAATATAGGTAGAGAAAGAGAAAAATAACCAAGATAAAATGAGGAACAGAAACAAAAAAAACGAGACAAATGTGGAATAGAAAAAAATAGCCGAGACAAAAAGACGAAGAGAAAGAAAAAACGAAATAAAAAGACGATAAGAATGATAAAAATAATCAAAATAAAAAGACAACGAGAAAGAGAAAAATAATCGAGATCAAAAAGGACAAGAAAGAGAAAAATAATCGAGATAAAAAAGGACAAGTAAGAGAAAAAAAATCAAGAGAAAAAAGGACAAGTAAGAGAAAAATAATTGAGATAAAAATAATATAAGAAAGATAAATACAACAGAACGAGAAATATAGCAGAAAGAGTAAAATAAAGAAGAAAACGGAATACGAGCGAGAAAAAGTGAGAAATGAAAAAGTGACAGATGAAAAAGGAAGAAAGAAGAATTAAAGAGAGAGATAAAGAAAGAGATACAAAAGGAGGAGGAAAGTAAAAGATACAAAAGAGAGTGAGAGAGAAAGAGCAAAATACAGGTAGAGAAAGAAAGACAGAGAAAAATAGAGGAAGAAGGAGAGAAACAGATAAATAAAGATATAACGTTAGGGATAGACATGAAGAGATAGAAATACATAAATAAAGATAAATAAAACAAAGTGGATAGTAAGAAAAACCAAAATAGATGCAAAAGAAGGAGAGGCAGAAATGCATAAAGGAGACAGAGAGGAAATATTGAATGCCGGGAATGGATACAAACAAATTCTGACGAAAGATGTGGAGTAAAAAGGCGATAAAAAAACATAGAATAACATACATTCAGCAGTTTTTTAAAGGAGTATAGAGATGGAAAGGGGAATGAGGAGACAATAAAGAGCGAGACGTGCGGCGGAGAGAGACAGATTGAGAGCTTTATTATCGAGCCGTAAATATTGTTTGTGTACTCTGCACAAGTCACATGTATGATGAGGAGGATGATCTTTGAAAAATCTATTTCTCTCCCACTCTCTCTCTCTCCCTACTTGTGCTTTTAGTAATCATCCGTGTACAAAAGAAATAAATTATCTCGGCTTTCTTATCAAAGAGGGAAATCATACCAACATTCAAATACAGATCCAACCCCTCATCTCTCTGCCTCTCTCCTAATTTTTGTTCAAAATGCATGGGGCTGGCTAGGCCTTATGCCGAGGTTTTCCATTGTCCTTTCCATTCTCTTGCCTCCCAAAACTCCCTTTTTCCGCCTAGGTCACATACTTTTTTGTCATTATACTCTTGCTTTTACTCTTCCAATTTAGGGACTCTTTGAATTTTGGTACTTTTGATCTTGTGTCGTTGGTACGTCATTTTCTCTCTGCCTAATTTGCCTCCTTAATCTTTCCACAGTCTCTTTCTTTCTCTTGTTCTGCATTCCTTTGATTCGACTTATTTTTAGTTCTTTTTCTATTAGATCTCTCTATTTCTCCTTTTCGTCTCTTCACCCTTTTTTCTCGTTTTTATTCTCTCCATTTCTCCTTTTTTCTCGTTTTATTCTCTCTATTTCTCATTTTGTCTCTTTTCCCTTTTTTCTCGATTTTAATCTCTTCTTCTTCATTCATTTTATCAATTTTTCTACTGTTTTCTCTGCCTATTTGTCGCTCCTTTCACCATTTTCTCTATCCACTTCTCTATTTTCCGTGTGTCCACATCGGTATTTTCCAGTTTTTATTTTTCTCTTTTTCGTTCTATTTTCTCTGTTTTTATTTCTATTTCTCTCTTATTTTTCTCTTTCTTCCTGCCTTTCTCTCTTATTTTTCTCTTTCTTCCTGCCTTTCTCTCTTATTTTTCTCTTTCGTTTTTCTGTTTCTCCCTGCTTTTCTCTTTTTTGTCAATTTCTGTCTTTTGTCTTCCTCTCTATTATTCTGTTTTTCGTTCTTATTCTCCATTTCTCACCTTTTTTCGTTCTTATTCTCCATTTCTCTATTTCTCTCCTTTTTTCTTTATTATTCTCCATTTCTCTATTTCTCTTTCTCTCCTTTTTTCTTTATTATACTCCATTTCTCTATTTGTCTTCATCTTTCTCTATTTGTTGCGTTCTCACTCACCCAATACGTTTAATTTTCTCTCCGTCTTTATATGTATCTTTCTTAATTGTTTGAGTTAATTGATACTGCTTTCTCAATTTTTCTGTCCCCCCCTTGTTAATTTTTTTCCTTTCCGTCTATCCACTCTTGCATTTCTCTCTGCTCCATTTTGTGTTTTTTTTTCATTTTGTCTGTGTCTTCCTCTCTTTCCATTTCTTCCTTATTCTCTCTGTTTCGGTCTTTCTCTCCCTGTTTCTCTTTCCTTGCAATATTTCCCGACTAATCCCCGTTTTGAAGGCATCTCTCCGTGTTTTTGTCTCTTCCCTCTCCAATCCCTCCGTCATCCCTATCAGCCTCTCCCTTCCTTCCTCAATTATTCTTCCCCCACCTTGGCCCTGACGAGCTTCCCACATGCTTATCTCCCCTGCATCCCCCTCTAGTATCTCCATTGTGCTCTTCTCTCTTACTCTTTCTTTCTATGTCTTTCCCCTCTGTCTCCGAGTACTTGAAAAATTTGTTCCTGAAATGCGCTTTTCGTCAAGCAACCCCTCTTCCTCCCCTTTACACATCCCCCCTCTCTCTCTCTCTCAGCTCTTCAGTCCCCGCCGTGTGACTATGGTATCCGAAAAAAAAAGTTTTTACGCAACTCAATTACAATCAGAAAAAAACTGAAGTTGAGAAGGAAACGGAGAAATGAATGGGGAGAAGCAGAGAATAATAAGACGGGGGGAAAAGCCTGTTAGCAAGATGATTACACTCCACTGTATTCCATTTGAACTTGTACACACAAGAATGTACTGTGATGATACAGCGATTCAGAGAGACACGAACAGAGAGAGATTCAGAGAGACATCAACAGAGACAGAGATTCAAAGGGAAACGGAAAGAGAGAGCGATTCAGAGAGAGATTTAGAGAGACAAACAGAGAGAGACAGAGAGACAGAGTCGGATGAAGCACCGAGGAGAGACACTGAACCCATCACAAATGGAAGCAATTACAAAGCCTCCGCATTTTGAAGGTAATGGAAGCCGACATTATTATCTGTTAACACAGCCATAATAAATAAATTAGGGAACGTTATGATATTTATACTTTATTATGATTGCTCTCTACACAATTTTCCATGCATTGGATTTCCTCCTACTCCCCCTTTCAGACCTTCCCGCACCCCGGCAATGTCTAAGTGTATGTCGTCGGAGGCTGGAAAAAAATTGAAGCTACCGATGCGTGGTGAAGCTTTCCACGAAGACATAGAGAAGGAGAGAGAAAAGGATTCCAAAAAATGCAAGAGAGAAAGAGAGAAAAAGATTCCCAAAAAATTCAAGAGAGAAAAAGATTCCGAAAAAGCCAGAGAGAAAGAGAGAGAAAAAGATTCCGAAAAATGCAAGAGAGAAAAAGATTCCAAAAAAAGCCAGAGAGAAAGAGAGAGAAAAAGATTCCGAAAAATGCCAGAGAAAAAGATTCCGAAAAATGCCAGAGAGAAAGAGAGAGAAAAAGATTCCGAAAAATGCAAGAGCGAAAGAGAGAGAAAAAGATTCCGAAAAATGCAAGAGAGAAAGAGAGAGAAAAAGATTCCGAAAAATGCAAGAGAGAAAGAGAGAGAGAACAAAATTGAGAGACGAAGAAAAATGGGAGAGAAAGAGAGAGAGAGAACAAAATTGAGAGACGAAGAAAAAATGAGAGAGAAAGAGAGAGAAAGAGAGAGAAAGAGAGAGAAAGAGAGAGAAAGAGAGAGAGAACAAAATTGAGAGACGAAGAAAAAATGAGAGAGAAGGAGAGAGAGAGAACAAAATCGAGAGACGAAGAAAAAATGAGAGAGAAAGAGAGAGAAAGAGAGAGAGAACAAAATTGAGAGACGAAGAAAAAATGAGAGAGAAGGAGAGAGAGAAGAGCATGAAGACTTCCGTCAGACCGTCATCTTCTGTCTTAGCTAAATGGATCCTCGTAACAAGTTCACTTTACTATTCAATCATAACCTCAAATGATAACCATCTCCTCTCCCATTTCTTCTCTTGTCTCTCTTAACCCTTTTTTAACCACATTTTTTGTCCAATTTCTCCCCCGAAAGTCAACGTTGCGCGTAAATAGCGGTAACAGAAGCGTCCGTCCGTCTGTATTTCTTTATACAGATGTGTGCCAAGAAGCTCCTCAAAGGAATTTTGTATGCTTGTACTTCCTTATGGGTGAACCTGAAGAAGAGGGAGAGATGGAGAGAAGGGCAGAAAAAATCTTGGATGTTTGCATTTATGCGTATGTATATACACACATTTGTGTACAGACACACATACGCATTCAAATGTGTACACCAAATGCAGTGTGTGCGTGAAAACACAAACACATTAGTCGGTATTCTCATTCTTGCATTGGAGCAGTCTGTGATATACATGGCAATGAATTATAGACTGACAAGCTCAGCCAAACGTTTCAGACAAAAACCTGTATGTAGCATTCCTTCCATGCATTTTGTAGGCCTTTTTCAAGTTCCTTCAAGATGTGATGGAAAGCGGGAGATTTTGAGAGGGGGGAAAGGGAAAAAGGGAGAAAAGAAGAGTACAAATTATGACGCAATCAGTTACAGGGCAAATTTAAACCAAAGCAGAGGAGGAAGGCCACTTCAAATGTTAAAAACAATTATAACTGGAAATTCTACTTGGGGCAAAGGAGAAGAAATTAAAATAAAGAGAGATCAATTGACTACAAATAAAATAAAGAGAAACACGTAATGAAAAAGGAAAAATGACGAAAATGAAAGCATTGGGAAAGAGAGACAAATCAAGGAAGAGACAAGTTGAGGAAGAAATTAAATATAAAATATCCAAACATTTGAAGAAAGAAATGTGAAATGAGAGAGAATTCAGGAAGGAGCTAGAGGAAGGGATGAAATAGAAGGAGAATCTAAGAAAGGGGGGAAAGTTAAGAGAACGATTTACAAAGAGAGAATTAAGAAAAAGAGGAAGAAAGTAGGGAAAATTAAGACAGGAGAAAGGTAGAGAGAAAAAATTTCTAAAAAGAGAGAAATAAAGAATAAGGAATTAAGAAACAGAGAGAAATAAATAGAAAAGCAGAAATGAAGAGAAATTAAGAAAACGATAGAAATCAAGGAAAACGGAGAAACGAAAACGAGAAAAATCAAGGAAAACTGGGAGAAAAGAAAAAACGGAATCAAGGAGAAAAGAGAAAAAAGAAATCAAGGAAAACAGAGAGAAACGAAACTGAGAGAAAATAAAAACAGGCAGAAGCGAAAATGAGAGAAAATAAGAAAAACAGGGAGAAACGAAAATGAGATGGAGAAATTCAGAAAAAAGAAGACGACAAATAAAAGAGGAATTAATCAAGAAAAAAGAAGAGGACAAATAAATAAGGAAGTAATCAAGAAAAAAGAAGAGGACAAATAAAAGAGGAAGTAATCAAGAAAAAAGAAGAGGACAACTAAAAGAGGAAGTAATCAAAAAAAAAGAAGAGGACAAATAAAAGAGGAAGTAATAAAAAAAAAGAAGAGGACAAATAAAAGAGGAAGTAAACAAGAAAAACGGGGAGAAGTCAAGAAAACGCGGAGGAAATCCAAAATAGAGGGAAAATCAAGAAAGAGAAATGGGATATAGCATCGATAGTGCCGAGAAATTAAGTACAGAAAAGTCATAAAAAATGGAAAGACGCGGTGAATTTAGAAAATTCGGGTTTCCCTGGGGAGACACAAATTATGCATACACGCTTGCAGGCGTTTTTCTTATTTTGGTTCTCTATCTCTCTCTCTCTTGCTTTCCCGTTCTCTCTCTCTCTCTCTTGGAAGTAAAATAAACATTTGTCATCTGTGCAAATATTAAACTACCACATACAAAGTTCCAAACATCCAAACATTCCCTGAGTTCACCTGTCCTTCTCCAAAAAAAAATTCTTTCGTATTTCTTCTCGAACCACAAGGCAAGATGGGGGTCAAACGCACGTGCAACCATCCTTCCTAATATAGTCTAAGAACATGTAAGGCTTCAAAGGGAATTTCAAAAACAATCCTTTAATACAACAAAAGATTTCTCTTCAAATCCGTTACAACCTATTCATATAGTGTTTGACAAATGTTTTTATTTAATTTTCGCTCTGACACCATATGCTTTCCCTCCTTACAAAAGGTGACTGTACGATCGGAGCCCCTAAAATCTATAATCAAGCCTTCTTTACAAGCATTCCTAATTATTTCTCCACTTAAAAAATTTCTATTTGCACTGACCCAACGATAAAAAACAGGGAAAAAACATCCACCTTTGGACTTTTAATAAATGTGAGTTAATTTAGACAATCTTCCTTTTCCCTCTTTTTCTCTCTCTGCCTCTCTCTTTTGTCTGTTTCATCCTCATTTTAGAAGGAGAATTAGTGGGAAAGTGAATTCTCATTAGAGTCCCGGCTCAAGTGTTATGAATGAAACGTAGGAGGGTCTGTCCACGTGCATTAGAGGATTTTGTTGCCATGGCCGGACTAGAGGGAAAATGAGTTATACGAAAGTGCTTTTTCTCCAATAAATGGACATTTCATCAACGACACATCTCATATTTCTGAATCAAATATAATTCCCTTTTGTCTGTATAGAATGTACTAGCACAGGCAAAAAGGGGAGGTTGAATGGTCATCCTTTGTGTCCAGAAGGTAACCGATAATAGAATTACCGGGGTTTGTCATTTAATTGCTGGGCATTAGGGATGTCAAAAGAGAGAGAGAGACGAATCTCAGGGGTCACACTGTAGGGAGGAAATGAGAGAATCAAAAGAAGAAAGAGATGGATATCTCTTTCTTGGATGGAGGGTGAAAGAGACAAGAAGACATACAAAGTGGAAGGAAGGAAGGAAGACACAGGGGTGAGGGAATTGGGATAAAGAGAAAGTAAATGGGATAAATATAGGGAAAACTAGACAGAGAGACAGATAAAAACAGAGAAATGCAGAGAAAAGTGGAGACAAAAAAGAAAACATAAAACATAGAGCCAACCAGAAACAACGAAGAAAACAGAAAATATAGGGCCAATCAGAGACAAAGAAAAGTACAAAGAAACACAGAGCAAACTAGAGACGAACAAAAATACAAACAGGAAATAGTAACATAAAGAGCAAACTAAAGAGAGAAAGTCAAATAAAGAGACAGGAAAATAGAAACATTCAGAGGAAACCAGAAAATATAGGGAAAGAGAGAAAAACGACGGAAAAATAGAGAAATATAGAGTAAAGTAGAAAGAAACAGAGGAGAGAGAGAAATATAGAGCAAACGAGAGAGAAAAAAGAGAGACAGAAACAGCGGAAGCAAGAGACAGAAAAATAGTGACATATATAGAGTAAGGTAGAGAGAAAACAAAGAGAGACGGAAACAGTGGAAGAAAGAGACACAAAAAAAGAGAAATACAGAGCAAACTAGAGAAAAAAGAGAGACAGAAACAGCGGACGAAAACGACAGAAACATAGAGATATACAGAGCAAACTCTAAAGAAACATAGAGAGAGAGATAAATACAGTGATATAGAGAGCAAACTGGAGAGATAAAAAAAAGAGAGAAACGGCCGAAGAAATAGACACAAAAATAGAGAAATAAAGAGCAAACGAGAGAAAAACAGGGAGAGAGAAATACAGAGACATGCAAAGCAAACAAGAGAAAGGAAGAAAGAAAGAGAGAGAAAAGAGACAAATTGATAAACAAAGAGATGAAACCGAAATAAAGAAAGAAGTATAGAGGGAAAAATAGGGGAAAGCAACAACAGAATGAAAGAGGTAGAGACAGAACGGAAGACAGAGGTGACAGCGAGAGTAAAAGAGGAATAAAATAGGGGAAAAAAGAAAGAGGTACTATAAAGAGAAAAAGAGAGAATAAAATGGAAACCAAGAGACATACAGAAAGAAAGAGAGAGAGACTCGTCCCGTACGGTCATGCATGACATATCAAAACTGACTGACCCCCACTGCACCCAGCCATCAGTGGCAAGGAGCAATTGTGCACGAACTGACAAAATGAGACAAAAAAAGAGACGAGAGGAGAGATTTTAAACACATTAATACAGCAAACACTTTTACATGAGAGACAGATACAAAATGCACGTATACTTAATATAATATTCCTGCTCCCCGGCTAGCCCACGGAAAGACAATCCGCGTGCACTGCCTGCTGTTTGCACGATGATTATACCAGACACTCACATTGTGCAGGATTGTTGTCTAAAACTACTGCAAGGAGATATGCACTCATGTGCCTGTAATGCGTATACATATGCACATACACAACTGGGCTACTGTTTCCCTCCCACCACCGTATTACAGAGAGAAAGAGAGAAAGAGAGAGAGAGAGAGAGAGAGAGAGAGAGAGAAAGGGACAGAGCTACCTACTTTTTTTCATTTATATTACACCCAAAAAGACCCTCCGCCACTTGGTTTGGACAAGTTACATGGCACCAGCAGAAGCTGCACGGTAGGAAGGGGAGGGCAGGGGCTGAGCAGAGCATTGGGAATATTTCTCTCTCTCTCCTTCAACTTGACAAGACCAAATGCATTTCCACTAAGAGTTCCTGCCACTTCTCTCTCTCTCTCCCTCTCTCTCT
>JAQGBT010003965.1:0-17923 GCA_034698585.1 Disparrhopalites patrizii | reverse complement strand
AGAAGAAAGAGAGAGAGAAAAAGACAAGAAGGAGAGAGAAAAACAGATAAGAGAGAGAGAGAGAAAAAAAAAAGACAAGAAGGAGAGAGAAAAAAAAAAGACAAGAAGGAGAGAGAAAAACAGATAAGAGAGAGAGAGAGAAAGGAAGACGTTGACATAAAGCTGAACAGGTATTACTTTTAACCTAAAGTGAGTATGCTTTCGGAGGCTCTGGTAAGATAACAGCAGGGTAACAAATGCAGGTCTGACGAAATCTTAAAGCCATGTGCCAAATGTAATTTGGTCAGTCACTTGTCATTACCATCGTGGCACCAATGAAATGTCCACAAGAGAAAGACGATGAATTTGCTTTGCGAATCAACCTACATTTAATAAATCAGTCCTTTGCAATTTACCCACATTGGCCTTAACGGCATTTCCAATCCCAAAGTTTCCATTAGGTCTTCAAGACATCCGTGGAGTTTTATCATCCCTGTCATCTCCTTTTTATTGTCAACCCCCTGAGAAAAACAACCATGGTGAGCACTACAATCCAATTTTGAGCAAACTTTGTTGTCATATTGTCAGACAACCATCCCATCCGATAAGTGCTGTTTCCATCAAAAGTGTCAAGGACGCGAACAGCATTAGGGTGTTGCACTTACGAAGTTAGTGTAAGGCAGGTTACATTTGGCCACTTATGGTTACATGATGAAAAATATAATTATTAGCATTACTCAATTTTTGGTATTGCCTTCATACGCAAATAATGACATTATTATCAATCAAATAGAACCAGAAGACCACACAAATCCCAGTAGGATAAACTGTTTCTTTCTTATACATTTCATGATTTTTCAATATTGGTGAAATTATTATAAATATGTAGAGATATATTTCCAGATGTTTATTATGCTTTACCATGAGGAAACTACATGACGAGGCAGCTTGAGGGCAGCGTGACAGCGACATATGAATGCCTTTCCTACTGTTACATCTTCGTCCGAAAATTAATTTTCTCACATTTGTAGGACCCACAGAGTCTGCTGCCATTTTGTTACGGAAATTAGCAGTGCACACATCTGCCGGAAGTGGCTTGGCATAGTACGGGTTTTTGCTTCTGAAAATAAACAATGTGAAGATAGCACTTGTAAAAAAAACAAAACAAATATTGTGCATCCCATTTTCTAATTATTAGCCTTAGTTTCTCTGTCGATATACATGACACTTTCGAGAAAAAACGATAATGAAGGCGATTCAATTCTATTTGACCTGGTCGAGCTTTTACAACGTGTTGTAAACAATGAAACCGTAATAATACTTATTGTCCTAATAATGTAAAGTATCTTCAAGTGATATTCAATTTTATCCCGCAAGGTATCAGTATTTAGTCATTTCCTAGTGGTAATTTCTTAATTTATGAGTGAGGTTTAGTCGCTACAAAAGTAAATACAATTCCATTTTGTGGTAACGAAAGAAAAATTATCTGTATAAACTAGTTTAAAAAACGATCATAATTAATTTAGATGCATTACGTGACTACAATGCATACACATTTCCCCGTGGACGTTAATTAATTCCGACTGTATTGAACTGTTAACACTTGTAGTTTATTCGCCTTCATCTCAATTACTTGTTTTTGATTTGGTTAAGAACTTGTACGAAAACCACATTCCAAGTTAATAAAAACATAAATGTGAAAAATTATTTGCACACCAAAAAGTAACACAATTTGTGCAACATTTATCTACCTCGAAGCTCCATCTTCCGTCGCAGAATGTAGGATATTGCAAAGCCCGATTTTCGAGACGTATCCCACATCCGCAGATTATGTAGCTTCTCCCTTTTTTAATTACTCATCGCGTGAGAATTTATAAATATCATTATCTATCTAATTGCATTGCGTATCCCTTATTCAATCCTGTCCATGGACTGGTATTTTATTTGAGTTCTATACTAAGCTTATAACAACGAATATAATTTACTAAATTATAGAAATTAATTACTATACAGCCAGTAATCTTACTCTCAGAATTATAATTGTGGACTATGTTGAAAAATCTTTGTACAACAAAGCTTTAACTTATGATTAACACAAGTTAGTAACTAACAAAAACACCATTTCAATTAGGGTCTTCATTTAGAGATTCCTTTTCGTATCTGATCTCTACCATTTGAGTTTGACGGATCAATACAGTCATAATCTCATAAAACTTTTTTTGGGAATACCACACGAACTTCTAGCTGTAACAATGGCATTGCAAATTGCAAGAATACTGAGGTTTAATGCAACGAAATTTCAGGAGTTACAAAACCTTCTGCATACATGAATTTGCTTTTATCATAAATTTGGAGATACAAATTTTTATTGTATTTAACATTTCTCGGTCGGAAAAACCCTACCAGGTAAATAACGGATACCGTTCTCGTATTACCCTTGCTTGCCACGGCCATCCAAATCTAAGGACACTGTTTTCTCTTTCATAGGTATAACCCCTTTATACAGTACTGCCAAAGGCTGCCACGAGAAACCGAGAAAGGTTTTGCCAACCCGCTTCTTCCCGGAACCAACACATGGTGCATTCCACCGGCACTTTTGAATTTTCTCTTTCCAGTCCCGTTCCAGGTTCCAATCCAATGCATTCCAACAAAAGAGAAAGCAGGTGGAGAAAGGAGGGGAAAGGTGGGGAAGGAAAGATTATAGCAATTTACACTCATTCCTTAGGCTAAAGCTTGATATTGTGGCCAACTGGGTAATTGTGGTACTCACTAATTTAATCACAAGCTACGTGTAATTAAGGAAAAAGATGTAAAATAAAGAAGGCAAGTCCCTGCCCATATTATACATTAATTATTGGCGGCCAATACATAGAACTGTGAACTCAGGAAATTTTTAAAGGTTTTAAGGTGCCATTCCAGTGTTTACTTGGACTGCTAATTTCTTTTTTTCTCGGCCTTGTGAGATTATTTAACCTGACTTATAGGATAACCGCAAATATAAACAGTGTAAAATTATTACAGAATTTTGTTTCCAAAATTATAAGTGTAAGTACAATTGAAGATGGGGGTGGTCACAATTACATGCAAATGGCCACATTTGTGAACGTTAGTATTTTTTAAGTCATAATACCCAGAGGAGAAATGTAATAAATATTTTGGCGATTATAGCTGAAAGGGAGTAAATTAGAATCTCTTCTCAAAAATTGCTTACTTCAAGCACAATAAAAAAAATCGGAAAAAACGTTGTAAAAACGTGGGCACAATATCAAGTTTTACTCTAATTATTTGGTCCGTACCCACAGGGACTGTCTATTTGTAATACCAGCACTGGAATGAAAGTCCATCCCTCAGCGTACATGCAAATCATAATAAAATATATATATGGGTTTGACCCACTATCTAAAGAATAAAGTACTGTAATCCTACTCCTCATATTTGGATATAATAAACTTTCCCTCGGAGAAATCCAAAGGTTGGGGTATACATGCGGCAATTACGTTTGCTGCAGTCTAATCAATTTAGGAGTAAACAGAAGAGACCGCACATAAAGAACGGGACTTTGTGTATGTACAACACAGGATTCTTTTTTGACTTAATATTCCATGTTTCCTTGTTTACCCTCACGGGAAATAGTGCGTGTACGGCAATGACATTTGGTGTGTTCCAACTTTAATTGGTGCATCCCCAAAAGTTTTTCGACTGTGCATTAATTGAATTTTTTTCTAGTTATTGATCCTCCCTTTTGATTTCAATTGAAGTGAAAGTGCACGGGATTGATTTGACCTAATTGCTACGATACGGAAATTAAAATAATGGTGAAAGTAATTACATTCCCCAAAACAAATCGGAACTACAAGAGAATGCGGGGTTACAGGGGTTTAATTATTGTCATTTTATAATTATATTTTTAAAAGACTAAAAAAAATATGAGAGTTGTAATTTTAAATTTCAATGATGGTCAGGTGGTTTGTTACAATTTGGTTTTCCTTAAAGGATTAATTTTAAATGATGGGTATGAGGACTCACCCGGAAGTAATTCTTCCTCCTTGGGAAGGAGCTTAAGCCAGGAATCTTGTAGCAGTTCCACATCCAGTACGGACAGTTCCCGGTGGAATGCGGGTGCTTCCATTCCCTATTCACACAATGTTAAAGTCTATTTAAAAAATTTTGACCGACATGAAAAGTTTGAATTACGAGTGAAGGTCGTTCGGAATCGTTTCATTGTCCTGGTGGAATTGAGTGAAGGGGTTAATTGTATCTTCTTCCAAGATGTGAACACGGGCATTATCGTCCGGGAATTCCGGATCAAATTTTTACCCAGCTCCAATGACTACTACGTGAAACCTTTGTACATCTTTTGCTCGGATTCCCTCCCGGTGGAGGGGGTAGATCCGATCGTGGATGAGAATTTCCGTGTAAATCAAAGGAAAATCCATTTAGGATTGAAGATTATTCAAGCCCTCTTTGCGGAGAAATTATTTGAATGGGGCCTCAGTCGTAGGACCTTCACCCTCATTAATGACTCCTTCTCCTGTGAAGTCATCCGGATCCCATTGACGACGAGGGAGGTCCGAGAATTGGAGACAAAGGTTCTTTGGGATCTCCTGGCCAGGGAAATTAGGGGTAATGGCGATTTGTGGGATAGTAGATGCAAATATATTGCTTTTATGGCCGATCCCTGGAAACCTCAAAGAGTGGAAAAATTAGAGAATTCTCCAGCTCTAGCGGGTGGCGGATTGGCTTTGGTGGGCAGCGATTGTCTCCAGGTTTGGCCGGATCATTTACAACATGTTTTAGACCAACTAGCGGATGAAAGTGCGATTGATGTGAAAAGTTTCACTTTTGGAACCTTTAGCAGGTAATAAAAGGCCGGAGTTTGAATTTTTTTTCCTTTTTTTGTTTGATTTTTTTGCAAAGGAATATACAGGATACCTCATTATTATTTTATAATTAATGCCATCAACGTACAGGAATGCCGGAACACTATTCAGCGCGTCCTTGGGAGGGGTCGCTCACGAAGTGGGTCACAGCTTTGATTTGGGTCACACCGACGGTGGTCTCATGGGTAACCAGTACCATCGTATTGACCTGAGTTTATCCCCGATTGTATCCTACCCCAAGTCGATCGTCCAGACATGTTCCGCCGATGAAGAACGTCAAATTCGACCAAAAGTTTGCCTCTCAGATGGCTACATCACCGAAGACTGTGTCTCACTTAGTTTCTCCTGTGCCACTCTCCTTTTTTTCCATAGGTTTGCCTCCATCATTCTTCACATCCGCTCGGCTCTAATTAATACTAAAAAAAATGTTCCATTTCATTATGGTTTCATTTTCCTCAATTTTTGCCTTTTTATAATGAACTTGTGTTTTCTTCCAACCATCTCATGTACTTGGTTCCTTTTACAATTGCGTTGCTATCGAACATTTATGATACGTTTACTCCACACAAGATATACTATCATACAAGGTTTCTCTTGCAGCTTCCCCTCATTTGCTTGTCAATTCAGCTTTGCACGGCGTTTTACTTTGGAAATGAAGGACTCTATCCAAGACATACATTCTTCCGCAAACATTTTTCGGTTTCTCAAAAAATACCTTCAGCTTTGACGGCTTTAATGGTTGTGATATTCCTCCTATTTGAAGTGTAAAGCCATTATGTAATGGGGCCTATATACCGCCTTCTCTTTTAGATGGTTTCGATCGACTCCCTCCCCAAGTGGGCACTACCAAGACCCGGGGCCGATATTGATCAAGTGAGTGTGACAGCTTTTTTATTCAGTTAAACTCCATTTGGTTATAATCATTTGACCCACAGAATCGATAAATGGATTTTGGTATATTGTAATATTGCAGAAATACAATAACATCCAAGGTTGGATTAGCCGTAATTGAAATCAGAGATCTGGATAATGGAACCATCCTCAAATCATGGACGTTCGACCGCATCAAAGTGCGTTATGAGTTTCACTTTGGAAAAAGTACCATTCCAGCCGATCAAAATATTGTGGATGTCATTGCTCAAGATTTTCATGGCAGTATCCTTAAAATTGGAATTGATCGGAACGCATTACCGGAAAGCTTCACAAATTTACGCCGAAGAAATACTTGAGGATTTTCCTCTGCTCTCTTCTCCTTTTGTAGTCACAATCCATTCCTGCCTTGGACTGTATAGGTTTTCGGAGGAGCAACTCAATCATTTACTAAAAATTATTGTCGATACCGTTGAACATTAGTCGAAACATTCATCCCAAATTTTTACTCGGATTCCACCCTAATATGTAGACGCCAGTTGTCTGGGCATTATGTAGCTAGAGTCAATCCGATTTCCTCAAATGTTTGACCAAGTATGACGCCGGGTAGTTTAGTATAGAGATTTTCACCGCGCCAAAATCGTTGACATGTGTTGGGGGGGAAAACTCAATGAATATTGTATTTTGTTGTCTGTCCAATTTTTTATTCGTAAGTTTTGTATGTTGAACAAACGTTGTAGGTGGATACATTCAATAAATTTCTCTTTCTTAATTGTATTGATTAAACGCGAAATGCCCCTTCATCGTTGACGTATGTACATATAATATTCATTCCAAATACAGAACTGACTAATTCAAAGAAAATAACAATTCTCAACCTTCAGTGTGTCACATTATACATACTACAAATTAACTGTAACTTTAATTACAATACGCTTGGGCTCACTTGCAATGGTCACTTGCAATTAGTCGCTTTGGAAATGTATAGTAGTTACTTGCACATAGCCCAAAAAAGCTTTCCAAAGTCGACTAATTGAACTTTGTTCAAAGAAAAATATTCCGAGAACTAATATTTAGCACACAAACACCAAGTCGTGAGCTCATAATTTGTCAGTGCAACCCGTGATAAATGCAATCCACTCAGTGAATGTTGAACAGCCGGAAAGGGAAGCTCAATGTCAGTTCAACGGATCAATAGAAAAAGCGATGAGTTTAATAAGAGCACAAAAACGGGTTGGCGCATTTCAGTAGGAAATATTATTATAACATCTTTACTTGGTATATGTAAACATTTTTTTTTTACAATGCCCCAGTGCAGTATTAGCATTTTCAAACATTAACGGTTGCAATAATGAATTTTTTTTTTTAATTTCCAGCACATGTAGAAATTGTTCCAGAGAATAAGAACCTTTGTTCGGCTTATGGTGATGTCTCCTGGTCCTCAAAATATTTAAGTCAATTTTTAATACAAACATAATTAAACCATACATATCATGCTGTAACAGACGTCCTCTCTGGCTCAGGGAGACAGTGAACTCATCACACAATTTATGCATGTATTTACTTATTACTTAATGAACTATAGTGTAGAATAAATTTTGTCACAATTAAGTTTTTGTCAATTTTCCTGGCATTTAACCTTGAAGGCACAAGTGATATGGCTTTAAAACGTAGACTTAGCTATTGTGCACTCTCGTCATCCATAATTAGCTATTACATCATCATCAACAATTTGTATGCGTTTAATGTTACCACAAATTACCAATAGAAAGTTCAGCCAGAAAAAAAAGCTTCCAGAAGCGTACCTATATATGTTATTATAAGAGTGCAAAATATTTAATCATTTCCCTGAAATGTAAATCTCAATATTCTCTCAGCGTATATTTTTATTTCCTATTCCTATACCATACTTTCACATCGTTCTTCACCTGAAATGAAATAATAAGAACTTTATTTTACCAACTCCATTAACTCCTGAGCAACTCCGTACTGTCAGGAAATAATGGTTGAAAATTGCATAGATTTCACAGGCATTTACTTCCCTCAGGGTAAATGGTAGGAAATTATTCATGCTGAATGACTTACGTACATAACGATAATGACAGCCCACGGATCCTTAATTGCAGGTATCGGAACTTGCGGATGTAAGCATACCCAAGTTTCTTACGAAAGCTTCTGGTCTTCTCGTATAGATTTCCCTTGATTGTGGTGACCTTGAATGCAATTGATAATGTGTGTGCTGTAGCTAATAGGATACTAGCCAACTTTTGCTACAAAAATTGACCGTCGATATGTCGACTTCCAGGAGCTAAGCGGGCGAATATAAATGCAGTAATGGGCTCGAACTTTTACTATTATCCATCCTGCTTCCTAATATGTTTTCGACGATTACCAAATTGCTTACCATTATTTAATCTGTAGGTAATTACCGTATGGAGAAACATTTTCCACGAATACATACATATATCCATCTTCTAGATTCCACTTTGTTACTTTTTTGAGAGAACGTGCCTGCAATGAATTTTACGACAACGTACCTTTTTTTTAAGTAAACTAAAATCTATTAGGAATTAACGCATGTATTTACCCTCATTTAATCAATGCATATGTTATATTATACGTAATGGAATGCATACCGCTTTAGCTACCATTAATTCCTCATCTTGTAATTATATTACAAATCATGACAACTTTAAATTAGTTTCTTAAAACCAGCTTATCTGTGCTGCATTACCAAACGGTGAATGGCCTAAACAGATCTACTAAATGTTTTTTGGGAGCATTCTGTCTATATATGTATATATACAAATATAGTTTCCAGAATTTCTGGCTATTTTTTTCATGTGGATTCTTTACGGTTATACATGACTGATTTGTGGTAAAAGAACGAGCACTAAAAATTCTGCTCGCTGTAATCTTCTTCCATGATCTGTAAATCCGCATGTTTAAAAAAAGAATGTCATTCCATCCTGCCATCCGCCTCTCCATCCAAGCGAAGCGTACGTATGTATGTATATGTAAACAAAGCATCCCAAAAATCCATTGTCAAATCTCGTCTGAACAATGAAGAAATAACAAGCATCAAATTTATGAATATCTGTACACAAATGCGAAAACAAAAATCTACCTCCAGTGATTCTTTCCCTCGCAATGGCTAGTGTCCACATTTGCCCCCTAGCCCATTGGTATTCTAAATTAATTTTTTTAAATTGTTTCTTTTATTCCACTATCGAATAGCCAGGTTAAGAAATATTCCCCACCGTTTATTCCAAGTTTTGATTACCTCCAGTGTTTGGAATACCATTTAAAAGTATATTTGATTCCGAATTATTCCTCATGTGATCCATTTATTGAGAGCATGAGTCACCCCAGAGAACGGCACCTTTATAGACCTCAAAATTTGGTATTTAGAGCTATGACACTACTGCCAATGTCGGTTAGATTAGTGGATGTAGTGTATGATAACAACGGTTAAAATATTAGATTCTTCCCATCATTTCAATGCACATCATTTCCCCCCTAAAACGTTGATTGTTGTTGAAATGCTCAATAAAGTAGTCTCTTCCTCTCTACCCCTTTTTTCTCTGCTTGTCTGGGCCATCCACCGCTTTTTAAATACACTCCAAATGCTCCGCTTTAAAATTTCAACACAATGCAATGGCCACAGATGAAGGCAAACATTATGTATTTGACATTTGTATTTGTTTTGACTCCATACATAAGTACACGCTCTCATATGGGCTGAAGGAGGAACAAAGGAGAACAGGTGGAGTTATAGAACAGAGTTTTGCTGTACATACACGGACATCAAATGCACTGCTGTGTTCGAGTAAAGGCTTAAATGGTATACATTATATATATACAACTTTCCTTCATAACACAATTGAACCTGCAAACACCTCAAGCAAGTTCAATGTGCAGGTGTTCCCGTATAAGGTAGAAAGCCTAGTGAAAAAAAAACCTTCACGTTCCCTAGTAAGTAATATACACACATGTGTATACCTGTGAGTTCCCCTCCAAATACCCCTTATTGTGGTCTGTACAAAATACAATAGTTAGGCAGTGAAAAACACTCTCCTCTCCACATATTCCATCAGCATTCACAGGACTTGAGTCATAGTTTTCTTCTTGTGTTTTTTTTCTATTATTATTATTTTGCTATGTAAAAGAGCTATATGCCATTATTTTCCAGGGATCAGTCTTGAAACACACAAGCTCCTACAAGACATAATTTGGACTGGTGATTATTACTATTATTTTTATAACAGTCACAATCGTTTGTGTGCATACCAAAGCATTGGAAGAATCGAGTCGTAAATTTTTTTTAACGACCCTTCTATCTTTTGAAGAGAAATTGGGTTTTAGCACAGCAGTAGAAAGGCTGAAACAGTAGCTTTGTTTACATTACAAAACAAAAATATTTTCTATACTATTGTTTTTTTTTATCTAACCCACATAAGCATTAAGGAGTTTCAGTTGGTGAGAAACACGGGGGAATTTTTTTGATCAAGTACTACCTACTTCAATTTTCAGGAATTACTAATTTAATTTGGGAAAAGAATGTTTAGAGGTTGTCGAGGAGAGAGAAGAATAGATAAAAGAGGAGGTAATAATCATGGGGAAGCTAATTTAACGCACGAGTAATTTATAGAACTTTCTTCAGGGGGATAGCATATATTACCGTATCGATTAATCCCTTGCAATATGGGATTCGTGTTTAAATCCAGACCAAAATAAGGTTATTGTCATTAGTCCCTTCCGGAAAATAATTGTGTCAGGTTGGCATTTAATAGTAGGAAGTTAGGAACGATGATTTAGTACAGTTTTGCACAATTTTTGGGTATGGGTCTGGTCAAATTACTGTAGGATTGTTTTCTAGATTGATTTTTTTTCTCCGTTTTAAACTTTATACATTTAAGAGCGATAAATTAAGAATACTATCGCATAAAAGTAGGATTTTATGACCAGTGGCACACACATAAGGAATCAAACCCATCAAATACGTTTTAATACTTAATTTACATAACAGAGAATATTTCCCGTAAAAATGCGTCTGTCGGAGATGCTTCAATCACAATTGTAAATACGCACATACATAGTTAGTTGAAAAACAAACAAAAACAAATTTTTGGAAACAATCAGTTCAACAATCTTCTGAAATACCTGGCTTTACTCAAGTACCAAAGTCTTTTTATTTACAATCAAAAACAATGTTTTTGTGTGACAATGACATCGGAGTAAACTTTTACGAAGCAATTTGAAAATACCTGTGATAAATCAAATCTCACACCTCAACCTATCGGTGAAAAAAGATAGAGTGTGCATTGGAGGAGCGAGTCAAAGACTTTCTACAAAGTTATTACACATTCTTCTTATCTTTTGTTACACCAAAAATTCCGCATTTTTACGTAAAAATCCAAAAAAAATCCTTTTGTTGTTGTTAAATATTACATCTGTATACGCAATGTCAGGTGATCCTTGCAATAATGATGAGACGTCGACGATGTCCACATTCCTGTCCACCTCTTCTACAGTCTCTCACGTAAGATTTTGAAAAGCAAAATATATTTAGTAAACCAAAATTTCTATGCATGCATCTGTTTATCGGTTTCTTGGTTTTATTTAATTAATATTTGATGAACCGCACTTTCTAATGGCTTTTGCATGGAACCAACCGTTTGGCATACAATTGTGCCACACGATGCCTTTCTCCTTTCGTGTTTTCACTTGCTCTTCTTCTTCTACTTCTTCTACTACTATCCAGAAAAAAAACTTTACCCCGGTGACTCATTTAGTGTCGGCTAAAGTAATTATTGATTTTGACGCTTTAGTAGTAGTAGTTGAACAAATACATTCACATGTCGATGGAAATCATCTTAGCATTTCCTTCCGTGTGTATGTATGCAGATGAATTTTTTTTCTTCACTTTTTTTTATTATTTCCTGCAAGACATGCAAGTTCTTTCTTTATGATTCCTTTCTACACAGGGAGGCTTTGACTATGAGCTACTTGGAGGAACTGACTCCAGATATGAGTGTCCGATATGTCTACTGTATATGCGAAATCCAGGTATTTTATATATCCATAAATATTTTCTCCTTGTACATAACCGAAGTTTTCTTCGTAACTTGACTTATCTGACACTTCTATCTCGACTGTAGAAAGGTTCAACGATGATGTCTATGTAGACGTATAACCTATAATATGTATACATATGTATACAATTCTGGGAATTCGTGCTCGCAGACCTTATAAAGGCCATCAATTTTGAATTGCAGTTATAACCTCTTGTGGACATCGATTTTGCAGTGCCTGTATTTCCCAGTGGGTTCTGTAAGTGTCTACGCCACTTCCTTTTTCTTTTGACCACTCAATGATGTCTTAATACAATTGTGTCAACATGAAAATGTTTTATGAATTCTATCCTTTATTCAAGAAGGAAATGGCTTTTCCTCCAGGAAATCTTATATCTATATAGTTTTCCCCTTGTAGCTATTCTTTCAATTCTTCGACCGTGTAGCACAAAACTCTTTCATAGTCAACTTTCGTTTCAGAGAATTATCAAGCAAATCACATGTAAAGAATAGTGGCAAGAAAAACGTTTCTATGCAGTATTCTATATTCTATACAGTATCAATGATCAAATCAATTATAAGATTACAAGATCACTTTACAGCACACTTGTCACTGCTGCTTTTCAGTGCAGTTATAATACACATGAAATTTTTTCAGTGTATGAAGGAATAGGAAGGCTATAGAATAAAAGGGATTAGGTCCATATTTTTGAAAATTCAGATCTTCCCATGGAAGATTCCAGCACACATGGGCTTTGCAATATGTCACTTATATTGGACAGATGTTGTCGGAAGTATTTAAAACAATCAAAAATTTCCATAAGAATGCATTAGCTTGTTCGGCAATTTTTACTTCCAGCTGCAAACATTTGTTTTCTGGACTTAATCCCATTTGCTTTTAAAGCTGTCATATATGTTATATGATATGTGTAGTTTATTCTATCTGGTTACAGCGAAAGTCCATAGTGAATGCTCATAAATAAACCTATATTTTGCAGAAGTCAAGCAGACAATAATGGGTGCCCTGTTGATGGAACAAAATTGTCACATGAGCACATTTTCCCCGATAACTGTACAAGAAGAGAAATATTGGATTGCAAGGCAAAGTGTCCTTTTCTAAAGGACGGGTGCTCTGGTAAAAAAAATGAATTAAAGCATTTTCCCCTACATTTCTGCTCGCTTGATTTATATAAATGATTTTAATTTTGTTGTTGCAATTGTTTTCTAGCCATAATGAAGCTTGCTGAGATGGACAAACATGTTGATGATCACAATCACATCTTATCCATGAGTGGACTTCACAATGGCTTGAAAGCTTTAAATGGGAATGTAGCTAACGGGAACAATGGAACGATAGAATGTATGTTCAAAGAGTTTGGTTGTGTGGGTGTTTTCCCTCCAGAACAGTATCGTCGACATTTGGAGACTGATGTACATCATCATTTGCAGGTAAATAGTAAATTTCACACCATCTTTGGATGAAAGAATTCCGCTAAAAGCAACTGAACCTAACTTAAATATATACCAATACGAGAATGAGAATAGAGATTTATGTTGACGGCAAAAATTTCAAAGGGTATACAGGACTATTGTAACATTGTTTCAACGTTACTATAATTATTACTGTTTATCAGTTCTGATGTATGTAATGTATTAATGTATCAGTTATGTACGGCATCGTACAAAAGGCTCAAAAAAGTCCTGTCCCGCCCACCAATCATGGAATATCCACATCAACGGGAGCCATTTGCCCGACAGGACTCCCGGGATTCGGGTCGGTGGCTATTGTGGGATGATGCAGATAGTGAATATAGTTTCCGCAGGCAAAGGTCATGGGACAGTGCCTTCACGCGCCGGAGCAAATTAAGACCACATTACCCCGAACGCCTGGCCGAGTCAGATGAATCCGTATCCAAACATTTTCAACCGCCAGGTATGACCTAATTATTTCACCAAAATATCCTTACAACTCTCAAGTAAAATCGGTAAAAAAAATTAGTGACTTCCTAACTAGTTCCAGGCAAAGAAACGGGTTGCTCAGATACTTGCCATAGCACAGGGAATTTGTCAGTGTCGAATGGCGAAGATTACCACTTAAAAGACTTGTTTGAAAGGATCGTGAAACTGGAACAGAATGATAGAGAGAAACAAATCAAGATTGAACGTCTGGAATCTCAACTTTCTTCAGCTATCAGCTTATTTTCAAAGGTGACGTGCCTGATGGATGATCTGACAGCACGTTACTGCAATGGGACGTACGTATGGAAATTAACCGAATTCAAAGCGTTGTGCTTAGACATGAGAAAAAATAATACTCGCATTTTGACGTCCCCGGGATTCTACACGGATACATTTGGGTACAAAATGTGCCTTCGATTTAATCTGACAGCAAATGTACAAGGGGCAGCTGCGTCTCCAGTGGATGTACCTCTCAATATGGGTAAAATCACATAATGTATATACATATATACAAATGTCCAGATTGGAACAGTCAGAGTATTGTAACTGTGCAAAATATTTTTTTGGCAATTTAATTCCAGATGAAAACACCACTGTCAGTTTATACGTACACTTTATGCAAGGGGAATTCGATGACGCCATTCCCTGGCCGTTTCAAGGGAAGCTTGAACTCACAATTGTTCATCCCACAACGCCTCAATCGTCTTTGACGGAGTCAATACGCTCAAAGCCTGATGCTGCTGCATTTGCGAAGCCAACAATTCCAAGAAATCCCAGAGGGATCGGCTATCCAGATTTTTGCTCACTCAAACAAATATTTTCGGATGGCTTTGTCCGCAATGACTGCTTGTACTTTAAAATTCTTGCCAATACCAACGCCGCATAGGGGATGGGACTTTTCTTTGAATGCACTGGGAGTTGAATCTTAATTTTAGAATGTTGCGTAACTTAATAATTTGGTATTAACTTATTGTTATGTAGTTCTAGAGAATTGAGCCTACACGTACATTAAAATATTCACGTCATAATAAATTGTAATAATCGTACATTTGTGGCTGGAGCTTACAAGTACAAAGTGTTAAAAGTGCGTCATATTGCTCATTCTTTGCCTCATCCGCATTTTCTTGTTCCTTAATTTGGAAACACCGAGTCTCTATATCTATACCAGCTGGTGACAAATCTGAACAAATACCCACAACTAAATGGTCGTAAATGCTAAAGTTTCTCGGGTGTCAATACCCTCAAAAGATCGAAATAGTTCTGCATTAAACGAAATTCGTACACTTAATGAAAATTAGCATTTTGTCTGGGGCTACGTAGCTACCATGAAATCGCGCCTGTACAAATATTGCCCTTATTACAAGAGTCTACTAATCTGTTTGAAGGACTAACAACACGAAGCACAGATAATGCATATGAAATTAAACTGATAACAAAGGTTTGTATTTCGATATTTTAAAAGTCGTATTTTTGGTTGTTATTAGAATAGAATTAGAACAATATACTTTACGTCAAATCCAAAAAAGAATGCATGTGCAATTTTTAGGAACGCTTTTGTTTTCACCAGGGAATTGTCCTGTATCTTTTATGGCTTAGGAATATCTTTGGGTCGAGTCTTTGTACAGCTCTGAATTGACACACGGTTGGTACCTATAAAAACGAGAGTTAATGGCAATGAGTAAGGTTTGGTCATTCACGTAAAACTACTTCAGCAGACTTACTGGAGTCTGATAAAGCTTGTTTTTAATGCTAACTCAAGAGTGACATACCTGATAAGTGCTTCCCCGTTGTCAGTTTGTTCAGAAGTGAAGAGTTTAAAATGCAAATGTATATATGTACATATAATTATTGGTCCACATACGTAAACTGAGGATCAATAACGTCTAGCGCAACGGTTTAGAAACCATAATATTTCTTTGGTGGTGAAAGCTTTGCGGTGCGAAAGTTGAATTTTGGCGTCTTGTAAACATCTTTTCCCGTTGTTGGACTGTACAGTCTAACTGGACCGGGCATTGATGCTTTCTGCAAAACCACAAATCACAACGGTGTACTTATTGAAACTTCAGCTTTGTTATTTTTATTTGTACAAATACGAACGCAACTTCAAAAGGTTTAAATGCGGAACAAATCTAGCACAAATGGAGACTTACGCGTGACATTTTTGGTGTTGCTGGTGTTAGTTGCCTGTAAATTGATGACGAAATTCACCCATTACGTAACATTCATCAATGATGGTGTATTCAAATGCAATTTTCCGTTAAAAGTGATATTAGCTTAAGTACCTGCGATTCGGTGTTTTCCCTGCTGGAGAGTCAAATCCGAATGGACTGTAGAGTTTTGTTGGCGTCCGTCCGAGTATCCTCCGTGTTGGTGTAATGTCAACGGCAGAAGCCGTTTCTGTCAAAGCGTAACGTCTGCGTGCTGATTTTCTTAAACGCTAAATTGTATACAAATCATAAGTTTCCTTTTATTAGACAAATTAGTAAAAATGTTTCCCTATCTTTCGAAAACTTTATAAAATGACATTGGTGAGTAACGTTAGACAATTGTGAAAACAAAAAAGAAAGTACCTGGGATAAATTCCCAATAGAGACCTTGACATCTTTAATGGTCTTATTGAATTTTTTGCCAATGTTAAAATTCAATGCGGAGTCTTTGCTGCTACCACTCGTATTACTGTTCTCTGCCTCTTCCTCGGCTAAATCTTGTTCCATGCTCTGGTAATCCCGAAAAGAATTTGGTGCTCGGCGCAAGAGAGAGGATGCCCCCATCCGGGTCATCCGTTTTACTTTCTGAGCATTGTTTTCCTTGCTATTGTTGTGGGTATCAGGAACCGGTGGGCCCATCTCCACTTCCATAGCATTTTCATCCCTTAAAGCTAATTTCTCTGACTGATCTTGAACTGACTGTAATATTCGGGCTGGGTTGAGCCAGGTAAAGCTCGTACTTTTCTTGTCAGGCAGCATTTCCGATTCTTGTGGTGATTGCTGGAATTTATACAGGCACAAAAATGTCAAATCACCATTACAATAATAATCAGAATGCCAAAAAAATACACACACTTTTACATTGGTGAACACAGTATGTATAGTGTCATTTAATTATACATTATACTAACACAATCAATTTAAATGTTTTACAAACAGATATCCAGTTTTTCTAACACCTTAACCATTGAAAAATAATATATAATATTTAATATAACTTTTATTAGCAACATTATGGGAATGGTATCGTAAGTAAATCTACATTGACAAGTGTAATTTTAACCCTTCCAATTCTGAAGAGGCCCCTAAAAACCAGGGTTTATTAGCAATAATATTTTCAAATACTATCAAATTTAATTTTGTTTTAATATGAAATACACCTTACCTTGACGGTTAAAGGAGGGGCAGGAAACTGAAAAAAAAAATGTTCAGAGGAAACAAGTCGTTTGTTTCCAACTTGTACGAAGTAAAATCTCGGACAGGTATGACAAGGTACTCCAGAAATCTGGGTGTATACCCCGTCCTGTTTTAATAATAATACTAATAATATCCCACATTTGTAACGGTCAACGTTTCTCCCTCGAAGCACAGTGGGAAGCTCCAGAAGCCTTGGAACAGGTAAAAGCCCCGGGATTAATTGGTTTGAAATCCTCCAAGGGCGTCCAGGATTGGGCATTCACTGCAACCCTTCCTTCCCTCCCTACGCATTCCAGCAAACTGGCGGATCACTTGAAAATTTTTCTCTGTACTCATATGTTTACATTGAAGATTCCAAGATAACAAGATCCAAAGGGTTAAATGTATTCAAGGGGTTAAAAGTATAAATTGTATAAATATGATTCATGATTCCCCCAGACATATGTATGCCTAAAACGATCACCGGAAGGCGATAAAAAGAGGGTCTATAGTATAGTACAATGAATTTTTCATATGGTAGTTAATGGTTCCTTTCTATTAGTCCCTAAATAAGGTTTTTGACATCTGTTGCAGTCATCAGCGTTTTTCATTTTTTGTAGGGGCCAGAATGTTTTTTTAACTGAAATAGATATTATTAAGAGAGTCATAGCATAGATACACATGCATATGTATATATGTATATCAGCGGTGTGCAACCGGGGGGTTTCGGTCACCCGGGTGACCATTACGAAATTCCAGGGTGACCATTGGCCAATGC
>JAQGBT010003964.1:0-17923 GCA_034698585.1 Disparrhopalites patrizii | reverse complement strand
TTAAATTGTTTTCTATTTGAGCATTTGAAAAGCCCGGGGGGAAGCACGTGATTGGCTGGTCTTTGATTTGGGGATTTTACATCGGGTTTTCTATCCGTGGCGAAATTCAAACTTTTGCCGTGTCATTCATCTTTCTGTGTTTCTCTCGAAAAAAAAGAGAAGTTAATCAGAGCGAGTGATGAGAGTGATTATTGCAATTTCATCAAAAACAAGTTTGACAAAGTTTTCATTGACTTGAGTCTAATTTTACATAAAATTCCGGAAAATAATTTATTGTACTTCATATTTCCAGTTTAGTTTAAGTGTAGGTCGTAGGAAGAACAATTAATCATTCAATTAGTGGTTCGTCACACAGGTAAGTAACTCCTTTTTAATATTTACGTTTACAGTTTTACTTCCACGCAATGTATTTTTGCATTTGGCAAAAATGATGCGAACCTAGAAGTTGGGGAGACAGGTAGAAACTACTATTTTTGGCCGAATTATGCCGTTAAAATGTCCCATAACGTTTCTACGAACTCAATCCAGTAAAGGTGACTGATTTTAGTTCGTGATCAGGTAAAAATCAATAATGTAAAAATTCAGCCCCGAATGTGACGTGTATGCATTTACTAGTGGTACACAGTTACGCAATCAGAATCAATATTTCATGTGAGACTAATAGATGTGCTTATGCAATTTGTCTACGAGTAATTACTTTCAAAAAGGTGAAAGTTGGTTTTATGTTAATTGCTTCGTCGTTATTTTCTATTTCGTGGTACTCGTCGGTAATGGCTTTCTCGTTTCTTTAATTATTTTTATTGGGGTGCGGTACCGGGAATTTCGCACGGTTCAACTTCAAAGACTGTTACTTGTAACTCATAGGTTGCATTGATAATAGAATTTTAGTACGTGCTTTCGACGTATTCAGTCCAAATGGTTGGAAAAAATGTAAGTTGTAGTCTATAGTATTACAAATTACATCACAAGCAATTGTGTAATGATTTGATTTTTGATGGATCACTCTGGTAAAACTGTTATTATGTTTTCAGTTAACGGTCCGAATTCAGGCCCGGGAGGGTACCAAAAGGATAGAAGTTACTACTAATGACACATCTAAAATTCTGTTTGAAAAAGTAAGCAAATGTTGCGAGTATGAAATTATGTGGCAGGTAGTGGAGCGTTACAAATTCTGATTGAGTGCATTTTCGGTTTGACAGATCAAGAACACCTTCAGTTACAATTCATTCGCCTTCAATTTACACAGAGACAAACAGAAACTGCAACCAATAGCATCTAGTTCAAAAACATTGGGTGCTCTTGGACTAAAACATGGTGATCTTATATATTTGTCTCCCTTGGAGGGGATGGTTCTTACTCCAGAGACACCGTCATCCTCTAGCTCGTCAGGGATCGACGCTTATGGAAGCGGTTCTATAGCAGATGAGAGGCCTGGACCATCATCTGCAATAACGAATTCTTCGTCTTCATCAAACATCTCATCTAGAAAGGGTTCGCGAGGAACAGGTCAGGAAGATGACGTTGATCAAAGATTAGCTTCGCAAGATGGCTTGATACACCGTCCAAAAGATCCAAACATGTGTAGACACGGTGACAAAGGCCGTTGTGTGTTTTGTCTACCATTAGAACCTTATGATGAGAATTACCTCAGAGAACACAATATTAAGCATCTTTCCTTCCATGCATACATCAAAAAACTAACGGCCGGGGACAAGTATGAAAACAATTTACTTTACTTATTACTAACATAGTACGTTGACGAAGTTTGAGAATACAGTTAGTCAATACATGTATTAGTAAAGTATAAGGTTTTTGCAGAATTACTAATTCCGAAAGGAACGTACTAACGTGGTAGTATAAATAAAACTAGTAAACAGTACATCATGTTCCTCGTTTTAAGAGTATTGTAACTTTGACTTTTGCAAAACAGAGCTAAGTTTACGTCTTTGGAGGATATTAGTGTCCGAATTAAAGAAGGTTGCACTACACACCCACCGTGGCCTCGCGGTATATGTTCTAAGTGTCAACCTTCAGCTGTTACTCTAAACAGACAAGTAAGTCTTGTGCATTACCAATTATTTTTAAATGATTCATCATTTGCAGCGTTTTACATCAGGAGTTTGTAACGAAATATGATGTTTTTATTAGGTTTACCGTCATGTTGATAACGTCATGTTTGAAAATCCCCATATCGTTGAGCGGTTTTTATCCTACTGGCGTGTTTCTGGGCACCAAAGAATGGGATTTTTGTTTGGTCGCTACGAAGAGCACACAGATGTACCGCTAGGAATAAGGTTAGTAAATTCAAGTTCTTCCTCCACTCGATTAATTACCGGATTTAACATTGACAATACAAAATATACACATTATGGTCGCATGAAAGCACAATAATAATCACTACAATAATCTTTATTTATCTATTTTGTAGGGCACGTGTTGCCGCTATCTATGAACCCCCTCAGGAAAGCAATAGAGATTTCATCCGGTTTCTCGAGCAAGACGACAAGTCAAAAGTTTTAGAAGAAATAGCTTCTTTGCTAGGTCTTCGTTGCGTAGGTTGGGTATTTACGGATTTAATTCCGGAAGACACGAAAAAGGGCACAGTCAGACATCTGCGTGGCATTCACTCTTATTTTGTTTCGTCACAAGAATGCATCACGGCTGCTTATTTTCAAACCCTCCATCCAAATGCTTGTCGTTTTGCAAGCGCCGGAACCTTTGGTTCCAAATTTGCTACTGTTCTTATTACAGGTAATAATTTCGTCATCAATTTTATGATCCAAAACGTACGAATATCACAGTAACAGTACATTTTTCGTTACATAATTGCTGAATTGACTATATTTTAGGGGATGAAAAAAATCAAGTGCAAATGGTTGGGTATCAAGTGTCAAATCAATGCATGTCTTTAGTTAAAGATAAGTGTTTAGTTCCAACTAAGGATGCTCCGGAGTTGGGTTACATTAAAGAATCCTCAGAAAAGCAATATGTGCCTGACGTCTTTTACAAGGTAGCTGAATTTCTCTGGATACTAGAGTAATAATATTTGAGCAGCTTGGTTTATGTACTGTAATTTCTTTAAAACAGCAAAAAGATGAATACGGGAATGAGGTTACTCGTATGGCCCGTCCGTTGCCTGTGGAATATTTGCTGGTCGATGTTCCAGTTTCAACCCCAATAGAACCACAATATAGTTTTGCGGTGCATGCTGACAAGAAAACATTCCCTGTGGAAAATCGACTACTTGATGATCAGATCCAAGTATGTGAACATTTGTTTTTAGTTCTTATTATCGTGAATTTAATTATTGATTACTCGAGACTACTAATCACAATTCTTTTGTTGTATATGTTCTTGTATCAGGATTTCGCTGCACTTGCGACCTATTTAAATCAGTTTTCTGTGGGAACTCCTTTCTTATCTATTGCTAGTGATTTTCATTTTCTTGTGTATATCGCCACAATGGATGTGTACCCATTGAGGGATTACATAGGTCCATTGGTTGAAGCAGTTCGAACTGGGAACGTTGAAGCCGCCAACGATTGGGCAGCTTCGGAACATTGGCTGACGGTAAAGAGATTTAATTTAACTATTGGTGTTTCAAAATTTAACTGTATTTCTCCACTACTTAAGTCATTTGAAATTCTGCAGGTGAAATCTCTAGTGGAAGCCTCCACTGTAACCGCGTCGGGTTCCGCAGGCACCCACAGTGTTGGAGTAGGTGGAGGTTCAGCTGGATCTCCAATGGTAGTACCGCAGTCATCGTGGACATGTTCTCATTGTACGTTTATTAATGATGGTTCAGCTCTTCATTGCGAAATGTGCTCATTACCACGAGGTTAAACGCTTTAACAATTAGTTTGTGAAGTTTTTCATACTTAGAAACAGACAATAATTTCCACGAAAATCTGGAGGTTGCAATGGTTATTTTATTCTCAGTGTAATGATTAGAAATTTGGACTGAACTTACAATGAATGAATCGATTCTAGTGTGAGCGGAATTAACAATAGTTACTTGTAACAATTCGTTCGACTTTTGTACTCAGTGAATTCAGCGTTAAGTATGAATATGAACTTATTTCACGTGTGCGATTGGTTCATAAATTAAATACCAAAATTGATACTATAACAAGACCTGTTTTCTTCCTTGTGATGTGGAAAATGGATGTTAAGATCATTCCTCCGACATTTATTTCTATTTGATAAAATAGTTGTTGAACAGCATTTATCATTTAGATAACATAAGAGTAAATGTATCACATAATTATAACAAACATATGTAGCTCATTTATCAATAATCTTCTCGCGTCAGAACAGATTTTGTAAACATTAACGTGATTCCTTGTGTTGTTGATAACGGTTAGACTCAGATGTGTATAAAATATGCGCGTGTGTAAGTGTAAAAATTGAATAAGTGCGTTGCTCCCATACATGGTTTTCTCCGTTTTTAGTGAACATTAGTGACTGCCAGAAACGATTCTTTAAGCCGATAAGTAATTAGATATACTTATTTGTGGTCGTTAAGTACTCCATACTATTCAGATAACTACCTACAAGTAGCCGTAATATCTGTTTGGATTTGGATCAAATTACATGTGGCAGATTCGTGTCCCAAATTGTTAATGCATGTAAGCAAATACATTCGAAGACATCCTAGTGCCTACACTATATAGGTACATACGTTTACAATTACAATCCCGTCTGATCTCGGGATCAAGTTTCTTAAACATCACTCAAATTGCAGACGAAATCGAGTGTACACACTGCCCCGAGTAAGTTCGGAAAACAAACAAGATGGGTAAATGAGTCCGCATGTGTTGTAAAATCTGCATAGCATCTGCACAATATGCAGCCACAGCATCGTTTTCGTATGTCCCAAGAATATTGCTAATCAGAAGTTGCTCTTGCTCTTTGCTTGCGTTTTTTCTTCAATCTTTTAATCCTCTCCGTTGTGCAGGGTTGAGTTCGAGTAACGATTGACTGCAATGCCTGCCAAATCTTCACATTCTGGACGCAGAGTACAACCCCACCCCGGGCTTTTTGTGGTTTCTATTGATACAGCATAAACAAAAGTTAAGTCTGGAGTTCTTTTTCAAGTCTGCACGACGTTTAAAGCAAATCGTTAGAAATGTATGTGAATGTACCTGTCGATTTAAGTCACCGATGCAAGTGATGGAAACACCCATTCCAGTTTGACTGACAGCCCATTTGGAGTGGTCATTTACGGAGGAAAAAGCCTGACCGCCCATTGTTTTCTCCAGTATATTCAAAACGGAGCAATTCTTAGTCGTGCAGTTTGACAAAAAAGGATGAACACCGTTCAACCAAGATTGAACGCTGAAGTTTGAACTGTAATGGGGAGCAATCCAATCCGCGTACACCTCTAGCATTTAAAAAAAGATGTTATTACTTTTTTAACTCTAAAGCAAAGCCGTGGGCAAAACTAATGAAAAGCAACTCAGCTTGCGCTACCTCGGTGAAATTTAGGACCTTTGGCAAAAACGTTGATTGCAAACGCGTCCAAAGACATTTGAAACAAGTCGTAGTAAGGACTTACAGCTGTCACATTTTGTTGAATCACTTCCTGTACACTACTTAAATCATTTTGTAAGGAGGTAGGAATTGACGAATTGTAGAACTTGGCTTTCGTATAGTGCAAAGCCCCACCCAAAACCTCATCGATGGTGGCGAGTGGGAGTGACAAACAAAAAAGCATTTGACCATTTTCCAGACCACCTGGGGGGTAAAATGTCTTATTAACCTTGGGAAAGTGCGGGATCGAATGGGGCATCCAGAAACCTCCTCTAGCATTTGCTAACATGACTCCTTTTGTATGTCCATCTTTAATGACAGGGTCGTCGTCAGGAGGTTGATCATTGTACAAGACAACAGCCAGTTCTTCCACCTATCAGATGACATTTTATCGTTTTCACTGTAGAATTTAATTTAATTCTAATGCAAACACGAATCATTTTACTTGGACCAACTTACCATATTTTTATATTGCGTGAGTGGTTTCATTGTCTGCCCTATCAGAGACTTGGAATCATTGATAGCTAAGGAAGACTGTATCCAGGTCAGGGCGTTTGGCACGAGATAGGAGTGTGAAGAGCCCTGCTGTAACAGAGGATTCTTTGCACCCGGAATTTTTGGAAGTTTGTACGCAACGAACCTTTAAAAAAAGAAATACCTGCTGTAAATCGCTGGCTAATAATTAGAACAATGATTGGGTTTTATCGAAAGTATTTTACCAATCCACAACATTCCCATCTTCATCTCGGCAAGCAATTTTGTCACCAGCTATTTTCGATTCCCATTCAAATCCAAGTTTCTGCCTGGTGTAATCTGTCACAATCCTTATGAGGGGATGGCTGAAGGAAGACGCCGGCCAAAGGGCCAACGTTTGGGCAACCAATGATACATTTACAAGTGTGACCACAACAAGTACTTTCACCGTGTTCGTTCTCATTTTAGTCCAATTGTTTTAAATAATTACAATCAATAACACTCGGCTTTTCCGAGGCAATGGGACGCTGCACAATTGCACCTATTCAAAAGCAATGTCTACAAATGATTAACCCAGCCCTTAATTATAGATGTCTGTTGCACAGTTATATCTTCCAAAAATGAATCCCTATAGGTTTTTTCTTTTTACAATGCATGCATTTAATTTATCCTCCCCCCTCCTCCATCAAAGTTATTATGGTGATGGTGTATATTGTGGGCATGAGAAACGGCAGTTGGAATTTCTCCACAGCGTGTGAACGTATGTATAATCTGATACTTGTTTTTCAATACACATTAATTATCCATTCCCCGTATCCGGTGTCAGCATTTTATACAGTTTAGGTTTATACTATACAGATAGTAGGCTTTAACTTATGCTTCAAAAACCATAATGTATCATGTATGCATGATTCATTTGTCACTTGAGTGCATCTGCAGCATGTTGCATGAAGCAATTGATTTGTCCGTGGCGATGTTTCCTGCAAGGACGTCGAATTCAATACATGCCACAAATATAATGATCTGTACAGTAAAGTAACTAAACATGTGATCTCTACGCCAAGTCCAAGGCATCAACAATAAGCATCACTAAGCCTTCTGTGGTGGAAATACACAGCAAACAAAAGCATGAATAATCACATTTACTAAAAAAAATTACAAATTATTCCAATATAAGAGCTCAGTACTTCAACCTATTTAATAGCGCATGCATACTACATACAAGATTTACATAGTCACACGTCACACCACATAAAACCTTCATAACATCATAACTTCATAACCTTTAATGTCAGATCACAGCCTAAAAGTGGTGTAGAGGCCTAAAAAAGTACTTAAACAATTCAATTGGTCAATTACTTGTACGGCATAAAGGAGGCGTCAATTAGTTCATGAACAGGAAACACCGAAATACACACCGACTACAATGCTACCATAATAAACAAACATTCATTCCTTATTATACAAATCACTTTCCAAAGAAATAGACCTGACGAATAATGAGAAAGCACTGCAATCTGGTCTTCACAGGTCAGGGGTCGGATGATGGCGTTATTGACAAGCAAACATTTACGGTTGACGCCATTTGCGTAGACACAAAATGGAGGAATTACAACTAACCACCGGAAGCAGAGATGCAAAGAACATCCTACAATCCTACGGCACAAGTGCACGAAAAATGAGAAAATCCAAAAATGTGTATGAATTAGAAAAATCTACAATCTATCCCACTATAATCCCAACAAAAACCAATTACAAGATAAAGGATTAAAATTACGGGGGAAGAGCAAGTAAAACGAAGATGCACATTATTATTAATTTTAATTACAATGTACAACACGGACAGCGTCCAAGAATTTCCAGGATCCAGTAAATCCAAGAATTTTTTTCTGGAGAAAATCTGTTTTTTTTTTGTGTGTGTAGACCGGCCGGATGCTTGATAACGTTTGGGATTTTGAGAAGGAAAAGAAATTTACTAAAAAGCCGACGTGAGAAAATGCCGTGTAGAGGAGCTAAAAAGGGAAAGCGGTTCTATGGCAGAAAATGACGACGGTGTTGCGGGAGAATTTGAAGCCTCCTCTCATCCAATTTCAGGGTACGTGTTTTCTCCGAGTTGTATAGGCGAATTTTTTTTGGAATTTCTCCAAAAAATTTTACATTTTAATTGTTTCTTAAACACTGGAAAATCTGAAATCTCTCATTTCTTAGTAAAGTTCACGCACTGACTCTCGTTTCTCCTAAATGAATAAATTCTGTTTGAAATTCCCGTGAAACAATCTAAAGGACTAAAGGTAAGCGATATCATTCAAATCAAAGTGCCTTCTTCGAGTACTATAGTCCACGTAAGTTTGTGTAGGCATTATTTTCCGGTAAAAACATTCTCTGATTGAAGATGAATCATCCGTCACGATAAACTCGAAAGTTCTAAAATATTGCAATGTATAATATTAGCGATGGAAAATGTTTACGTTACATATAGAGAACTAAGTTTATTTTCCATACTCCCATGTTTTCATGGGTGAAGAATCGATCTCGTTTAGGCCATTTGTATTTTTGTTTTTGCAGCAGAAAAGTTGAATAGGTTTGAGTTCGATGTGTTTGGTACTGTCTTTACTTATTTCAATTTTACTCAATACATTGCCAGTTTTCACAGTTACACATTTTACACTGGACTGTAATTGTAGGTAATCCCTTGCCATGAGTCGATACTTTTGCCACACTTGTAACGTTCGGCTCGAGCGAATTAATGAAGACTTTACATGCCCGAACTGTTCCGGCGGATTTGTTGAAGAATTGGATGACTCCCAAGGTCCTGACGATGACCTAAGCCTTAGCAATGCCCCGTTGAATCCGTTAGAACTATTGCAGTATCTTGGGATGAATGGTGGACAACGGAGAGTTCATTCTACCAGTCCCACGACGCCAGGAGGAGCATCTGGGTTGTCATCATCGTCATCAGCCGGATCAACTCCAACGACTGTTGGTGGGGCTACATCTGCCTCAGCCACATCGAATAGTCAGTCTCAACCTGGTCGTGGTCGCCAATTTTCATTTGTATTTGATGGAAGCCCATTTGCTGGAGGAGGAAATGGAGCAAGTGCTGGGGGAGCAGTAGGAAGTGATAATCCTATGGAAAATATGATTCTATCCTTTATCGCTGATCTCATCACTGGCTTGGGTGGAGGGCATCCTTTCCCTGCCTTTCCCATTACAGGGAATATTAATATTGGTGACTATGCCTGGGGTCGCGAAGGACTGGATGCCATCGTCACGCAGTTGATGAACAGTGTAGAGGGTACAGGTCCTCCTCCTTTACCTGAAGATAAGTTAAACGCCCTTCAAAAGTTACAGATCACGCAAGAACAGGTTGATGCAAAACTTCAGTGTTCCGTATGTTGGGAAGATTTTAAAACCGAAGAAAATGTGATACGCTTAGATTGTGAACACATTTATCACCCCGATTGTATTCTTCCTTGGCTCAAGCTACACGGCACATGCCCCGTCTGCAGGAAAGACCTTACTCAGCCCGACCAAATGGGAACGGCAAGTTGCAACCCTGATAATGTGAACGACAATGTTAGTGATACACCTTTGCAGCAGCCGCCGCCGAGTCAGTCATCTTCAACGCCAAGCAATGCCTCTCGTTCTACGAGAATGTTGCAAGAAGATATGGAATTTGATTAACAAATCCTTATTCAGGGTGCTAATCATTTCTTAAATTATTAGTTAATAACTTTTTCCAATTTAAAAATTGTTTTCAGTTATGTCAAAACACTATTCATGTAGCAATTCATTCATTGCTCATATCTACTAAAAATAATAAATGATAAGCCACTTGTTTCATGTAGGATAACCGGTTTCTTGCTGTTATACTAAATATGAACACGTATAGGTAATAGAGTATAGTAATTTGTTTTTCTTGTAAATTCAGTAGTGCGGTTTCTTTGTCAATGTTATATCCAGCTTTGTTCTTCTCATTCTCACTGTTCATGATTACTCGTTCGTTTCACTATTACAAAATAATATTTGCAATTCTGGCCGTTAGATATACGTTTTCTCACTTGTAAAATGTTTTGTCAGGCGAAAACGTTGCGGTTTTGAATTCTGTCACTGAACATCTTTTTCAGACTGGATAAGACGCAGAAGCCTGTCCATTCCAAATTTTCAATTTTTGTATTGTTAAATTTAAGGAGAAAAAACCAAATTCAAATGAGATTCATTGTCAACTGTGTATCATTTTTTGTTCCACTTGCAGCGCACTTTTATGCGCAATGCAACTTACACATACATTTAATTTAGATGTAAATGTACATATTAATCCCATTATACTTTACCGTTGATGTACAGATTGAAAAAGTGTAACAGCTGCAATGTGAATGCTTGATCTGTTAAAAATTCGTATATATACTTTACCTTATTTTTTGTCGAATGATTTGCTGTCATGTTCGTATACGGCAAGCAATATGTTGCAAAGAAAAACTGATCGTAAATATAGTAGCCGCAGGTAATTTAACATTTCGTGATGTTTCAAACTTGTCTCTTGATGTAGCTTACCCTATATAATTAGCAAGTTAAAATACACGAAATCTCTGTGTACCACTCCTGCTAAAAATTCATTTAATTCGCATGGATATTGCAAAATCAGCTGAAATGCAAGCAAAGCAAATCTAGAAAACCAAATAAGTAGATACTGAAAGCAGTGGTGAAAATCGCATGGACTTTGATAATAATTTTAGTGTTCCTCACAATACTAATAATAGTAATAAGTCATACATATATGTAATAGTGACAAAATGTGACTCGTGTGACAACACGTGTAAAGCTATAATATGGAATTCTGATTACACTAAACAAAGAAATAATAATTACAATTATTGTTAACATCAGTCTTAGCATCTCAAATCCTTGAAAAATCTGTGTCGGAAACTGTGTAATAAGATAACTGTACGTAAAAATATTTTCCGTATCGTCAAGTTACAGCCCAATATAAAAAAGTCGATCACAGGTTATCCGAGCCATTCGGAAGAACAGATACATTAAACTTGTTATAAATAATAATTAGAAATTATTGTATTTGGGATTGATGAGAGTCGGACGAAGAAATAATATAGAGATCCAGTTGTAGGGAAAAAATGACTTGAGAAAAGAAAAATAAATGCAGGTAAAATATTTTATTAAATAACTTACTTTGAATTACTTGCTTATCATTTTATGGGTATTGTCAAATTTCATCTGGTAAAAACAGTAAGCATAAGTGTAAACCAAATAATTGTTTGTAATGCAAATGCATTTGTTACATTAGTAAATAAGTACGCCCATTAATACCAAGATAAAAACCGCGAAGCGTTGTTTGTCTGTTTGTATTAAACATGTGTATTGTATGTATATTTCTATTTAGTTGTAATCTAGCGAAAAAGAAGGCAATGTAAATGAGTCTTAACGTACCCGTACGTTTAAATTCGTAAGATGAAATAATCGTACACGTAAAATACTTAAAAATGCATACTCGAGCCGAAAAATAAACAGCGATAATAAAAATATTAAAAAGCAACAGCATTTTGTGCATTCATATACGGAATTCTAAAACTATGAACATACATTGTCAGGGATATTTTTTGCGGTGCTGGAATTAAATTCCAAATCAATTTCCCCTGGTGGAATCCTCAGATCTTCACATATCCCAGATGGCATTTTTACCTTAATCAATGTGGAGAGTTGTGGTTTGGTTATTGTTATTTTTTGTTTGTTATTTTGTTTTTGTTTTTTGTGAAACCAATATGTAATAGCTAATTAGCTATCTCCTGGAAAGACACATTCTGTTTTGTTTTTGAGGAAATGGTTTCCCCACAAGGATATTAGGGCTAATCATATTTAACTGTGCAAAACGTCCACTTTGTGTATGCTTCAGGACATGTTGACTTTTCCCAAAGGCGTCCAGATGCACACGCAAGGGTTGATGACAATCACTGACTACATGTCTCTATTGAGCACACTATCAGTTTATTTTTCCTTGAGAGCCAATTGAGGGCCAGAGTCAATCTGGTTGCTAGGAGGAAGCTTTGTAATTTACAATGAAAACTGGTGTTGTGAAAGAAATAAAATTGATATAGCAAATCAGTAAATCCAGTACGAGCCAGTTTCTCCACGCGAGTTTGAAATTTTTGCAAACAACCAAAAGGGTTCATTTCTTGGCGGACAGCAGATGGATACGAACGTTGTACTATGACCTGATCAGGGCCAAAACAGGGATTAGACGGAGGATTATACATTATTATTTAAGAAATACATCTTGAAAAATAGTCCAATAGTCCATTCCTGATTCTAGCCATCATGATTATGAATATGAAGAAATAGTTGGATTTAAATAATAAATAATTGAGTACTAAATGGCATTAACTATACAGTCCATAACCCTTTTGATCATTTCTGCGCTAACAAAAATTTTGCACTTGCTCATCTGTGCTAATTATGCAGGGAGTTGAAAAGCCTCCAAAAATTTATTAGCAAGGTTTTTTGTTTCCATCCACTCGTTAATAAATATCAGAGCCCCAAGAAATAAATAAAGTTAGGTAACCCTTTAACAAGCATTTCCACTGACGGACTTTCTCTAACAGTCAGAGGCAAAAACCCCATTTGGAGCTAAACAACTTTTTACTATCTTTACCCCAATTAATTGCCATCGTTAAAACTCATAGAAACAATAACTAAAAAATACAATCATGATCCCATTTAAATGGGGTGTTGTTCAGCAACATTAAGCTCCTTTTAAAAAACAATAGCCATATGACGCCGCGTGAACGAGTGTCACCTCTATGAATGTCATGCCAGGACAAATAATGCTTGTTTACTCATTCCAGGCAATGATTTTTTATTTCTAAATGGCTCCTTGTTAAATGCCAAAAAATGGGTAATAATTTGAAACTATTCTTCTTTGAAAAAAGCCTTGACAAAATGTTGGGGGGAGTGGGAGGAAAGGCTTAAAAGAAGTGGTCTGTTCCTCTCCTTAGTTTACACTTTACACGTTTACACATCCTCCGTTTAATGACTTTTTGCAGTTTGTTTTCGCAGATATCATATGCTATCATGCATCATATAGTAACAACAATCTCTCACCATTTTTTTTATTTCAAGGATTTATATTCCACGTGTGAAGAATTTACTTTCTGCAATAACATATGTGGGGGTGCAGGGGTGGGCTTTTATTATGATTTTACTGCCAGAGACATTTTTCAGCATTAATCTCGTCGTTCACTGTATCTGCTTGTGAATAACTGACGACCGAGTTTAATTAATTTTATTCCCCACACATCAAACAATTAACCATTTTGACTTCTGAATACACATTAGTCAGTAACTGGGCACGTGCCATAATTAGGAGTCCATATAATTCACATTAAAATACGGATGTAAAGTAGATATATAAGATATGTACAGTTAAAATTCTAATGTATATACACATGTTGTATAGATATACCTATTATAGGTATACCTATATCTGTTTGTATATACATATGATATGTATATACAATTTACCTATACCTATTACCTATTACACATTTGTTCACTTGTGTTTTGCATGGAGAAAGTCTCACAAAGCCCCGAATTAGATCAAAGATTGCGTGTGGTAATTTGGTAAATTTTTTTATGCATTTCATTTTGCAAAGATTATTGCATTTTTTCGAGGTTAAAACATTCTATTTTAGCCCCGGCGACATTCCCGGAATGCATGCACGTTTTAATGGCTGTCGAAAACAGAATTACTAATACCATGAAATATTTTCAAAAAATTGTTGGCAGTCTGTTTATTAAAAATTACTCCCACACATTGTAGGACATTATCTCTAATCGGTCTTCTGGAGTCCTGTTTCGAGAGTGTTGACGACTCATTTATATATCTAATATTTATTTTTGGATCAACAGCTTTTTTGACGGCTCCTAATAAAAAAAATTGTTTACCACCACACGATACGCTCTGAGCTGGGCTTTGTAAATAAACACTTGGAACAAGAATTATCTATAAGGATTTATATTTGTGCATTATTATAAAAATGTACAGATACATAAGCATTATATAGCTATAGGTACACTCAAACACTCGTTTTTGTAACTTGAAATTGTATATACTTCCATGTGTTTACGAATGTTCCTTGTCCTCTCTTCCTCCTTCAACCACAACCAATGGAAGGTCTGAGTTTGCTTTTAGAGTGGTTTATACATCGCCAGTTGGAAAAAAAATCTCCAAAGCGTCTTCCCCTCCCCCAGAAGACCCCACCAAGTTGTAGTAAAAAAAAAAGGAGATAATAATAAAAAGAGGATTATTTGCATTTTTATAAATGCACAATATAACCAGTTTGTTTTTCTCTTGTCAGTTTCAAAAAGTTCGGTTGCTCGTATGTATAACGTTCTAAAGAGTCAACACTTGCCTTTGTGAAATGCTCTTGTATACTACATATGGCTGGTGATTTATTCGAAGACGATTAGATAAATACAAAACCAAAGCAGAGAACTTTCGTGTACATTGTGAAAAGAGAGTTTCTCTATTTTTATAAAAACACAAAATGCCAGTGCATGCATGCTTTTTGTGTGGTAACTGATTACCACCAACGCCCTTTTTCAGCCTGTGAACTAACTTGCATTTTTATCTCTTGGCCACATGTGTATGTATACGCAACTCAGCTTTGTCCATGCATACAAATACTGATAGAATCCAAATTATGTACATTTTTAACATTCCCTGTATACATCACTGTTAAAGTACATTACACGCTGTTTTTATTCCTCCTTGTTACTATTTGCTTCGTCTATTGACAGTCTCTCTCTCCCATTTTTGTTTTGCTCCTCAATAACATTATGCATTCAGGTGATAACCATATTTGCAAGCTGTTTCACTTTTAAAAATAATATGTAAAGTTTACAAACAATCTGGCACCTCCTTTCTGAACGAGGACGTTATGTACCAATGAACGCTAATCATGTTGTCACTTGGGTTGACAACGGAAAAAATTATTTGAGCTAAAACTAAAAAAAAAAAAAGTATAATGTGTACATAAAGAGTCTCATATGCCTTGTCAGGTCATTTTGACACAATCGTTACAACAAAGGGCACTGATACTCCAGCCGAAATAGTGGGAAATGGCCCATTCTTTGATCTTTTCCTATCACACCTGAGAGACTCCAGAATATTCCTAGTTATTTTCCAGATGTTTTTACACGTGAATACACACATATGCATTAAACCCAGGCTAAAGTATTTCCAAAATCCTTTGTTTACCTACTCAAATAGCCAGTTGGCCTAAGAGTAGCCTGGAGCCAGAATCGCGCCACATTTTGCTGAATTTGCATAGGAAAACAAATGTAACAATTGCAAAAAAAAAAATGTGCAAAAAATAAGGAGGAAAATATGCCGGCCGGTGAAAAAATGTTTCAAGGTTATTTCTTAACGTCCATTCAGCACATTTGGAGTTTTTCAAAACATTTGCCAGTGCAGAACCACGTTTTCCTCCCATAACAATTGACGATAACATCCTCTTGCACCATTCGCGATGTGCTAATAATTTCCCGGAACCACATAATGCATTCAAAAAGATAATAGCATTGGTGTAAATACCATGGCAGGAATTTTTATGCTTTTATTTTGGTATTTATTTTTATGTTTGAAAGAAGGTGAAAATGCTGACGGGGGGAAATAAAATTTTTTGAAGTGAAGCAAAAATGGTGGGAAATGATCTGTTGAACAATTCTTGGAGCATGAATTACGACAGTGTTTTTCCACTTCCTTTTTTTGGGGGGTAAAAAGGGCCAGGAGAAACTGAAAAACATCAACATCAGGCTTAACCAACGTTCGTTGCAGAGAGGGAACAAAGAAAGAAAGAAAAAAAATTCCATGTGGACAGAGGATGTTGTGACCGACAAAAAATGATTGTTGGAGGGTCGGAAGGTCCTGGAAAATTTTCCACTGCCAGGCTCCACCCGGGACGTGGAGAACTACGCAGTTTCCCTACGCATTTTTACGCACTTTCCATTTCAGCACGGAGGAGGAATATTCCCTGGGTCTTTTAGGACTTCCTATATGTATATATAGGTACCTATAATACCTATAAACGGGCAACTTTATTATATGGTATGTGTGGTTGTGTACATTTTTTCCCCACGAATTCCTCACCGGCTCTGCTCTCCCCCAGGAAAAAAAAAATCATTTCCTTTGCCGAATGTTCCATACGGAAGAATCTGCGACGTAGAAAGAACAAGAGCTTCCGAGAAGGAAATTCTAAAAGGAAAAAAAAAGTGAAATACACACATGTAAAAATACATAACACACACCCATTTTACTACCACAAGCCTCCGGCCACAAAAAAAATAGAGGGAAAGAATGGCAAAAAAAAAATTTTTTTATTAACCACTACGAAAATGAATATATCTCGGGGTGGTGAACAAAGGAGAAAAAAAAGTCATGACATTCCCTTTCTCAAGGACAAATGTATAAGGCTCTATAGGCTTGGCCTGGTGCAATTGTGAGGATCATAACAAACAACAAATACCGGGGCCCAATTTGATAACAACTGGCTCATCCCCTTTTTTTCATTTCAACAAAAAAAAAAAAATGTTACACCATTTTTTTTTCTTATGCATTTAACATTTTCAGATGGGGATGTGAGATGGGAAGAATACTAACTTACTGATGTGGGAAGGAAATGGTCGGGTAATTAGAGAAGTAAGACGCAATTTTTTCTCTCTCTCGCCTCTCTCTGTAATCTATAGCTGGAGTATTACATGGAAACGTATGTGTAGGTATATGGAAGAGGCATTCATTCCCCATCACAACAATGGAGCAACTAGCTTTATAGCCCAACTCATACATACGCTTGTAAAAGAATTCACAACAACAACATTAAGCCTAGCAATGCCTAGCAATGACCGAGTGTCCTTTTAAACTCCAAAAACTCCCTGAGTCAGCTCTTTTGCCATAAAAAGCATTTGTCTAGTCAGCAGATAGACAGGAGCTCACATAGCAACAACATTGCAACCAAGCCCAGGCGTAGTCAATTTTTCCACGGGGATCTCCATTTACCAAGGAAAATTCGAGAACAGAGGAAGGAGAGAGAGAGATAGCAAGGAGGAGGACGAAAAGAGGAGAAATAACAATATAGGATATTATACAAGTGGAACCAAAAACAGAGAGAGAGAGTGAAATGAAAAAGGCAGGAACAGAGAGAGTGGAGAGAGAAGGAAGAGAGGAATTACGAGAAATAGAATCTCGTCAGAGAGGATAGAGAGAGACAGAGAGAGATAAAGAGACAGACGAGAGAAATTAAAAGACATACAACCCAATAAGAAGAGATAGGATACAAAGAGAGAGACAGAGAGACACTGAGAAGAGCGAAATTAAAATAAATAAAATCTCTAGTCCAGAGAGCAAAAATAGAGCGAAAGACAGCGACAGAGAACAGAGAAATTAAAACGAAATAGAATCTCTAGAGAGAAAAAAATAGAGAGAATGGGGCAAAATAAGAGCAGGGGGAAATCGAGCAGAGAAAGGAGCTGATGAGAGAAAGAGAGATGGAACAGAACAGAGGAGCTCTTCTCTATCTCCCTCTGTTTTTCTCTCGGTCAGTCTCTCTCTCTCGCTCTCTATGTTTTTCTCTCGGTCAGTCTCTCTCTCTCGCTCTCTATGTTTTTCTCTCGGTCAGTCTCTCTCTCTCGCTCTCTCTGCTTTTCTCTCGGTCAGTCTCTCTCTCTCGCTCTCTCTGTTTTTCTCTCGGTCAGTCTCTCTCTCTCGCTCTCTCTGCTTTTCTCTCGGTCAGTCTCTCTCTCTCTCTCTCTCTGCTTTTCTCTCGGTCAGCCTCTCTCTCTCGCTCTCTCTGTTTTTCTCTCGGTCAGTCTCTCTCTCTCGCTCTCTCTGCTTTTCTCTCGGTCAGTC
>JAQGBT010003963.1:0-17924 GCA_034698585.1 Disparrhopalites patrizii | reverse complement strand
CCATTTAAAAATGTTTTTGAAAAAATCCGTAATCCGTAATCCCAGCATATTTTGTGTAATCCAACACCACCCTGCTGACAAGCAGCATGCGCCTGCTGACAAGCAGCATGCGCCTGCCTAATGCAGGTAGGTATTTTATCGTTCCTGCATAAAAGTAGGCCCTAAATGCAGGCAAGCCTGCAAGGCTGCACATGTCTGATATTAAGGGTTCTTCCATGTGTACGGTGTACTTGTACCACGGAGAAGCTAAGGCACTGCGCAGGCGTAAGCCTATTGCAGACACTCCAAAGATTAAGATTAGTAGTTGTTACACTACCGACTGAAGATATTTGTTGCTTTTATGAAAGAACATGATGACTTCGTATGTAGACAGCACACCTCCGTATCCCTCAGTATGGGGAAACCTAGGTGCATTGTTCTATTCATTGTTAGAGCGGGACACTTAGTTATTTGGGGTTTATGTCATTGCTTGAAGCTCCGCGCGTGCCTTCTATAATGTATTATTATGGCCGTAAGTTTAACGGAATAATACTGATGATCTCTACTATTCTTTTTTTTTTATTGATAACTCGAAAATTCGGCAAGTTCATTGTAAAACATTATTGTGGCCACTAAGTTCAGCGCGTGCATTGTAAAAGGTTTCTTTATGGCACTGGGTTCAATGCGTGCATTCTGAAATGCATTATTATAGCGCTAGTGCGTGTATTCTAAAATGCATTCTTATAGCGCCAGCGTGAGCATTCTAAAATGTGTTATTACAGCGCTAGTGTATATTATATATTCTAAAATGTAGTACAATAGCACTAGTGCGTGTATTCTGGGATGTATTATAATTATGGTCCTATGTTCAACACGTGCGTTCTAAAACGTATTATTTTATTTAGCTGTAAGTTTAGCAGTGTTTTGACATGGTATTATTAGGAATCTATGGCTGTAAGTTTAACGCGCGCTTTCCAAATGGTATTATTATAGCTGTAAGTTGAGCGCGTACTTTCCAAAATTTATTATTAGTGTAAATTTAGCTCGTTCATTTCCAAATTGATTATTAGTGTAAATTTTGCGCGTGCATTCCAAAATTTATTATTAATGTCAATTTTGCGCATGCATTCCAAAATGTCTTCATTCTTGTACTAAGTTAAGTTAAATTCGTGATGGTGTTCTGAACCTTTTACCGCGTACATTCAAAAATATATTGTCACTCTTGCTAAGCTATTCGCGTGGCGCAGTTATTCTCAAATGCATTCTCTTGGCACAAATTAGGCACGTAGTGAGCGCGTTTTGAAAGTTACACTATTCTATTGCCCGTATCCTTGCTCTAGAATTAGGTACGGGAAGTCTAAGAACCACCCTTGACTCACGCGCATATAATGATGTGTTCTTGACGTAATTTATAGCGCGTATTCGAAGAATTGTTTTTCTAGGAGTTCAGCGCGCATTTAAAAAAAAATTCTTGACACAAGTCAAGTGTTCTTATTCGATTTCATGCTCTCGTCGTCAGTTCAGCACTCACCGTAAAATGTTTTCTGGCGTGGAGTACGGTGTTATTTTTTTAAAAGCTTTATCATTTGACCTGTTGGGTGAAGGATTCTAAATGCTTGTCGTTTTTAAAAAGTGCAATTACTGAGTACCTTTCTTTAAGAGTTACTCCGGGCAAGAAAGTATTACTAATTAGTAGTAAATGATTATATTATTATCAATGTACGCCATGACACATCAATTCTCACATTTTAAACGGACCGAAGTATTTGAGACAATCATTTTAATTGTAAAATAAATATTTGTTTTGACATATGCACATTTTACATTCTGAGTAGTTAACTGGAAAAAAACGAGTGTGGCAGGGAATGATCATACTCCAAATCGTAGCCAGTCCTAATGCCTACAACACACGCACGCCTAAACATTCCCTTTCCTTTTCCTTGTTTCTTTATGCCATAGTTGCCATTGCCAGTGTAAAAAAGACGAAATGGATATACTTACATGGCTCGGTCATTTTTCCCTTGGCATGTATGTGATGTACCCACGTGTGTTATTTTGCAGATATATATGTATATATATTATATATGGAGACTTTATTTTTCCATGGCGTATCCCCTCCATCTCCCTCCCATAAATAAGAATGGGTAAGCACACACAGCACAGTGTGTGCACATATGTGAGTACAATTGTATACATGTGAATATATGGACTTGCCTTTAAGCATTGTAAGTATTTATGTATACAGATTCAACACGACAAGTTCAGAGTGAGAGAGAAGGGAATAAACATAAAAGGAAGAATAGGGAAGTTCATTCAATGGACTTTTTCGTACAGGACGAGTAGTAGTTACTAGTTACACGTGAGCAGTTGTATAGAGAGAATTTTTTGGGGCTCCAACTCCATGAAAGTGTACCGCATTTATTAGTACATGACACTGTACATAAAAAAAATTGTATATATACTTGAACATAAGTATGTGCGGTACAATTTATTAAAAGGATAGGAGGTTAAATATGAAAGAAAAGGCATTGTGATCTGCCATACATGTTGTGGTTTTTTTTTGAGCTTTTTGGGGTGTCCTCAAAGTATACATTTTAGGGAGTAAAACTATATGGTTGTAATGGGAGACCAAGGGCTAATAAGAACAGAGCTTTGATGTGCCCAAAAGACTTTTTTTTTCAAGCTTTCTCTCTCTCTCTCTCTCTCTCTCTCTCTCTCTCTTCGAGAATTGACCAAAAAGAGCTGGCAGCTATTATGGACTCGTATGTATTCAAGTGTCCAACGGAGCCAAAAGAGAAAGAAGGAACATTGGTTTGGAAGGGGTAAATGATCAACTCTTTGAGGGTATCCAAAAGATGTGTAATTCTCTCTATGTATGGTCTGTTTTCGTTACTGTATATTACATGTAATAATCTCTTTCACCAAAAAGTCGGAGCCAGCGAGCGAAGTCAATCCTTTTAAAGGGAGTCGTAAAAACCGGAAGTTCGTATATTGTTTGTGTACAGTGTGCACTGGCACTCAATTCTATTATCAAAGCATATATCTGTGTATGTATAACCTTGTCAGGGATAGGCAAGAGTATATTATTCTACCGTGCATGCAATGCCATCATCAGTGGTGAAAAAAATGTAGGAAAAAAAGACAAATATTTTCCCCCCTTTTCCCGCTCCTCTTGTACAGTACACACAGATTCCTGCTTGCCACAAGTAGTTACAGATGGTGTCTTCATGCAGCTTAACATTCTTGGGGCCTGGGAGATGTTCTGGACCTTAATAGTTGCTGTGTAGCATCAAATCGTACAAATTTCCTAAAATTTATTGAGGATTTTTTTATGAAGCTAATTTAATGAATTTGTATGGTATAATTTTGAAATCGAAATTGAAATTGCTTGTTTCCCTTGTAATTCCCTTATGGATTTAACCCGGGTCGTATCCGCAGTGTCCCAGTGCTTCATGTATCAGTTAACCAGAATTGTTAATGGTCACATCCGACAAGTTCACTTTCAGGTAGTTGATTGCATAGCCGAGAGGAGAATGTCAGGTTTTGGGTTTAGGCACGTTTTTTTCTTCTGTAGTTATTGGAATACTGTCAAAACAGAATCCGTCGGCTCTCTTTTCCCGGGATTGGACTGGCAGAAAAGCTCTGGAAAATACACAAGTTTCCACTTTTGCATCCCATAGCTTACTTAATTGATTTTTGTCGAGGGAACCCCATGGTTTTGACTGTTTCACTGGTTGGCTACAAAGGAAAAAAGTTGGCATCTCTCTTAAATATGGGGGGTTGATTGTATGTATGTTTATGGTACAAGTATTACGTACATATATACATACAGTCATTCCAGATTAGAGGAAGGGGCTGCAAGGTGGTGGAGACATTTTTGCAGACAATCATGTACTCACCTTTTCAACGCTGGTACGGCTAAGAATACAGTTACAACTTAATTTTTTAAATGGCTTATATTATTGTAGTGTTTTGCTAAGGAAATTTATGCACATGGTATAAATTTGTTGTGTTAACGTCGAACCAATATTACTATTTTACATATAAGACTGAAATTTTAAGTCTGGCACTTGGAGCCAAGACAAAGACAAATGAGCCACTTTACGGGTTCATAATTCTTGGGTTGAACCTGTCACACATCATCAGCAGCTGCTATGGTCCTGTGGTTGTGGCTCATAACTTTGGTCCCTGAATTAATTGGGAAAAAAGTGTGTTGTTAGCATAATTTATACGTTCAGAAGCCAATACCACCGGCATTTGTTTTTTTTAATTAATTGTCACCAACTTGTGCGGTGGCGATTTCACAAAAAAATCTTAAACGTAATATATGCAAGGGCAAAATCATTTCCCCCTATATTTCCCATAATATTATTGTTATTATAGAGGTGTTAACTGCCGACAATAAATTATTTCCCTTATCTCTAGCACCTGATACATGTAATCGTCAATTCTAGTATCTTTGTATCCATTGCTGACCCCTATGAGAGTGCAGTTTATATATATTTATATATATGAGCTTTTGATTCACAAAATATTGGGCAATCCTGCCGAATCGTAGCCGATGGACCGTGCATCTCATAAGGATGATAAGAATTTGTTCTGGGTCAGAAATGAATGGCCATATTATTTGCCCCCATAGAATTTCGTATGCATTAACGCATTTTCGCTCTTGCCAATACCAGCGGGCTCGGAAGAGGAACTTTGCATTCATATTTTATAGAAGAGAAGACATAAATTTCTGTTAATGATTCCAGCTACAGTCATAAAAAATAAATGTGATAATAACTTCCTAAATACGTGAAGGGGAATAATGAATGGCTTTGTCTCAGACAGTAATAACGGTAGCTATTTACCACCCCGAAAATTTGGCATTGTCTCCACTCAAAACAATGTTGACTACAATGTTGAAATTTTAATAAAGTTGCCAGACGAAAAGCGCATACTTATACAGTTGGAACTAACAAATCCCTTTTTAAGGGTGAGAAATTACCCTCGTTTTCTTTCCATTACAAAATCGCATGTAGTGAAAGCCCTTGGTTTACTGAAAATTAGTGGCCACTAAAAAGTGAATAACTGTCCCAAGGGCGTAATATCGCCACTGATATAGATATAACATAAGTTTTAAAATAAAAAAAATAAAAATCCATCCTATGTAGTATGTATTTACAGGAATTGAGAGAAAATGCAAGAGTAAGAGAGAAAGTGAGAGGGTGAAGAATATGCTTACCACTTTCTCCTGGGAAAAGTGAAAGTTGCGTGTTTTATAGTTAACCCGGTTATTTGACACTATACATTACACGTACGGGGCATTTTTCAGATAAAAAGGAGATAAAAGAATATTATGAACACCATAATCATAGTGTCTTGTTGCGAAAAAGATAACTCCAGAATTCACAATTAGGTCAGTTAACAATAACTGATAACTTACGTGCATTGTGTAAAACCAATAAGTAAAGTTGTTTAAGTTGCACATGTATGCACCTTTTTGCAGCGGATTGCCTTCTGGAATCATCACGGCGAAATCATAATCGTAATTATAAAGGTCTTCGGATTTCGACGTAATTAATTCAGGAATAGGCAATGAATCTTTTCATGGACATTATCTGCGAACTCCGAGTATTATATCTTCTTTCTTTCTTTGTTAACTGTTGTTATACCAGCCCGAATCTTGCTGCTTCATAGAAAAATTAATTAATTAAATCTAGAAAACAACAGGCTGTATTATTATTTGTACAACCTTCACAGAATTTTAGCTCGTAATAATGTCGATATCAAGCTTTTTATTTAGCAAGAAAAGTCATGTTCCTTGGATGTATGTGCACATGTACGTTCATGTGCCAACAAGGAATCAACTAAATGCCTTTGGAAAAACCGAAAATATGTTTTTCTACGGATGAACAAAATACATGGGTTAATAATTACAAGTTTCCGTCTTGATACCGGGTTGTATACCGGCCAAACCTGATTATTACAGGGTTTTTATCTTTAATTTTCTTTCGGTAATGTCCATTTGCATTGCTACTCATGCATGGCATAATTATTTCCACATTTAAGTCGGAACCTCGACAATGTATGCCGTGGAGTAATACAAACTTGTTAAATCCAATTGCCCTTGCCCTTCTGAGAAAAGACGGGGTACAATCCATTTCCTTCACAAAGCATTAGCATCATCATTAACATTTGTCATTAAGATTTTATGGAGCAGAACTTGAAGACGAAGTTGTTAAGAAGAATTTGCTAAGTCTGTGGAAGTTTTAGTGTCTCCCTTGTGCTCGAGGATTTTGTTTATCTAACGTACATATATGTACTTGCTCAATAATTGCACAATTAGTTCACAAATTATGCATTAAATGGAGGATGTATGTATATAATACGAGCAAATTCGTACATGTATGCAGTTTACTCATGCTCTCGACGGACACATCTTATAGGGTAATGTTTTGTAGGTAAAATGTTGTTTTTTATTATTAAACACTCGCCTACATAACAGAATTTCCTCAGCAAGTGCAGAGTTGAGCTATCTCCGACAAAAATGCGCAGTTAACGTTAGCGAATAATAGGAAGGCGAGATATGATACAGCTACCAATTATTCGCTGTTCATAAAAACAATTGTAGTTCAGTCTCTTTTTGTTGTGGTGCCTCATTACATTTGTACAATATGTCTGTGGGAACAGCTGGGAGATTTCTAGGGGGGAAATCGTGGAAAGCACAGGCAACCATTTCCTTCAAAAAGGGTTAAAAAGATTCCTTTAAAAAAGGTCCGACTGCACAGCTTGATGCGTTTTCGTCAGTGCAGCATTCCCATGATGACTACCAATGGTTGACATTTGATTTACAAGTCTCAGATTCACTCAGCTATTACTGCTAATGATTTCGCCGATCCAACTCATGTAATTTTCCACCCGGGTGTAGACACCAGGTAAGCTTCCATCACAGTTAATAGTCCCAAAGGAAATAATACCAAGAAGAGTTGTGACACTATTGACAGTCTCCATTAATGGACCTCCTGAATCCCCCTTGCAGCTGTCTTGATTAATTGCACCCCCACAAATCTGCAATTGATGGACAAAAGATACGTTGCCGAGTATGTAATAAAGGTTTTAATTTACCTACGTACATATATTTGCACTTGCGGAAATCGAAAGAAAATTAGTCCCTAAAGGACATTTGCAACATAGCTTACCTGGGATTCGGAATTAACAAGGATCCTCAGTGGCTTCAAGGATTTTTTACAAGTATCCATCGGAATTAAGGGAATATCCACCTTTTGTAAAATGTTAAATCTTGCCCGGACTCCATTTCCACCCCAACCCGCAATGAATGCTCTGTGCTTTGGATTGCTATGGCTTTGTCCTGAAGGATTACTGGCAGTCTCAGTAGGCAGACAAATTGGAGCAATTGTGCCTGTAAATTATATTCATTCAATTATTTGTCCAGTAATTCTTAATGTCCACATTCTCTTTGGGCCAAAGTAAATTCGGTAGCATTTAATGTTTTTTTACCTGAGTAAATAATTTTTTTCGCAAGTTTTAGTAGGGCAATATCATTTTTTATCACAGGTCGTTCCCGGAATAGTGGATGATAAAATACTGAGTCGACTTCCACGTTTTCTGCTCCTTCCTCGTCTTTCATGAGGTCATGAGCACCAATTCTGACATAGGATCTGATAGAGTTCATATGACGGATTAACATAAGCTAGTGATTTCCCTTATAAGGTAATTTATCAAAATACTACGGATTTCCTTACATATTTCTCGTGCGATGAAAATTATCCACGACACAATGACCAGCAGTAATAACCCATTGGTCAGAAAGCAATGTCCCCGCACAAAGAATTTGCGGTCCACTTGAGGCTGAACAAAAGTAAAACAAAAGTTAGTCGGAAACAGTTCATTATTCTTGTGGTTTTTTTTTCACATTTTCCAGTACTTTGAATAGCCAGTGCTGTAACCCACGGAAATTCTCCTTTGATTACTTCCTCTCCTCCATTAATCCTTGCTGGTATGGAAAAACCGCACCTAGGCTCATTCTGGTAAATATGACAGCGAAAAATGAATTAATTATAAAAGTTTCACATTTATTATTCATATTTTTGATGTCCGGGAAAGGGGGCTAAAAAATTTTTTGTAGATTTTAAGACGCTATTTTCTCACTTGGTAAGGCTGAACAACCTGACTTCTTTTCTCTACTGCCGCAGGGCTATGTAACCCTTTCGGAAAAGTATGAAAGGTAGACTCTACAGGTAAAGGTGAGGCTGTCCCTCCATTTCCGGCGGTATTATCAGTAGCATTCCGTTTATTGGGTCTACGTTTGCGCTCTCGGCAAAGGGCATCGTCACATAGAACCATTGGATCCCCATTGCGACTGAAGCCACACGTGCGTTCCTGGAGCAGTTTAATTTTCCAGGGTGTGGGATTCTCCAGGAAAATGAATAACGAAGAGCAGAGATCAAGGGGAATGCAAAGTTTGTCACAAAGTCGGTAGGTCCCAGCAGCATAATCACTTATCAGTTTGTCCGTGCTATTAGCGGCGGTAACAATTCGACTTGGGAATGCTTTCTCCTCCGGAAATATGATTTCTGTACAAATGAAACACAAGTACAAATGAAAATTATGTCTTCGGATTAAATATCAATTCAGGTGGGTGATAATACTTTTTTCTTTTTCCAGATATTATTATTATATTCACAGTCGCACCGTCCGTAGATGAACAGCCACTGAAGAATGATAGAGCTGCAAACGAAAAGTAAAGCTGAAGTTTTCTCCTTTGTGTGAACCACCACATTGTCAACTTATGGGTTTAATATTTTTGTTAACACCACAGTGACTATAAACACGGCGACAACTTCTGTTTTGCCCTGCACACACGGGTACACTACACATTTTCAAAATATTTTGTGGAAGTTGTTCTCAAAATGTAACACATCATGAAACGGAAAGGAGACAATGACAGTTAAACTTGCTCTCCGTGTTACACTGTCGTGCTGACTTGCGAAGAAAGTAGTAATTCCTTACCATTCATTGAACCTTTGCATGTGTAAATGTGGCACTCAGAAATTCTCATGCTTTCGAAGGATCAAGATGCTCCAACAGCCGGAGGGGCCATTCTGACACGACGTTACAAGGTGTTACCAATTACTTTCTTCCAATTTCAAATAATACAATCAATATAGCGGCTGTGACGATCATTATGAGCTTGGATGAAGATCTTTTATTGGGAATTTACTGAGTATTCATTGGGAAGAGTTCGCCAAGTCGCACAGCGAATGCTTATGTTATTACAATTAGACTACATTATAACAAATAACTTCATCCGACACAAGTTCAGATGACGACAGTAACTGCGCAGTTACAGCAATGATTTTACAAATGCGAAATTCTCTAAATGATGATCAATGAACATTTATTTATTGAGCGTTTTCGCTAAATTGCACATCACATGGCTCAGAAGACCGTAAGCATAATTAACAAATAGAATGAGTATACCCAAATACATTGAATCCGGGATGTTTTAATCAAATAATTTACAAAAACTATATTTATATATGGCATTTCTTATTAATCATATACCCGGACGCAATATCTGATTTAACGTATTGAATCCCGCAAAGACGCAGACGTTATGGAAGCACCAATGTTGTAACAAAATCCAATTTTGCAAAAATGACTACGCCTTCTGAAATTCTCGGAGATATTCTTTGCGGCAATCCATTTCATCCGCGGGTCTGTTGTGGGGTGTCCAAATGGGTTCGCCAACGAACAGCCGCAATGCCTTGATGTAGTTTTTCGTGTCCAACGTAAATCTATGGTAAATACCAGCGGGTAAGACAATCATATCCCCTTTGGTGACCTCAACCCGAATCCAATTTTCCTTAAGATCCCGTACATCAAAATATCCAGATCCGGCGAGAACAAAGCGAATTTCCTCATCAGTATGCAGGTGTTCCGCAAAGAAATTTTTAATCTACGTAAAAAAAATAAAAAACCATCTAAAATTCAGTACGAGTACATGAGACTCAACATACTTTCCATTGTAATAGTATCATTGATTCGGTACCTTCTCCTCATAATTGGGTAACGTGGTGGGTGACACTTCAATCAAATCTGAAAATGATTACACAATTGGCAATATTAATTGCACAAATTCTGTAGGCAGAATCAAATAATACATATAAATACATCACCTATCCATTCACAGCATCTAGATTCATCTTTTCATATTCTTACCCTGATAAGAATATCCCCGTTCAGTTTTGATCTTCTGAAAAGCTGGGTCCTTCTCGTAGCCCTCGGCATCCAGCTACATTTAGATAAAATTTATTCCCACATATTAACAGCATTCCCCACAAAGATCGTCAAATAGCCTCAATCAAAATAGACAAATAAAAATATTGAAAACCATAAAATACATTCCAATGAAGAACTCCAGTATCCATTGCCAGGGTCTCCAAATCCAAAAATTCGGGAGGATTACGATGATGCTCAGCCCGTTGGTCTTCATCAGAATTATCCATGTACCATGCACGAACCATGTTGACGATTAGAATATAGAATCAGAATACACCAGAATCGGTAACTGGAATGTCATAAAAATATGAAAAAAATCATCAAAACATTTATTTTTCTTTTGCCGTATGAACGTATGAAGAAAATCCCATGGCAGTAACAGTTTATAATCACATAATCACACAACTAAATATCTGCATGCTCCTCTTCCACACCTGTTAGACAACAGTCTAATTGGCCTTGGCTAAACAAATGGGCAGCAAAACTTGATCCGTTTACTTTCCAAGAAAGAAGATGACGAAGAAAAAAGACAAAGAAATATATAGGCTTACAAGAAGTCATGCAAATGATGCAAACAAGAGAAAAAAGTGCCCGTGCCGCTTACACAATTGCTTCCCTGCATATATACTGGCTCTAAGGAAAGGGTTGTAATATTGTAAATTGTAAACTACATTAGCACACCCTTTGGTGCTATACTTACATTGACTACATTTGAAACTGATAAAACACTCTTTCATATATATACTGTAGTAAAATCATATAGATAAGCCGCGAAACATTTCCAGCAAAAAATGCTTTATCCCATATCCCATGTGTATTCGGGGGTTGCCTAATATCGTCGCCGTCATACATTTTCCGTAGGGTATAAAAATAATAATAATTCACGTGCACCCAATGTATTCCGAGCTCGGGAAAAACCTGAGAGAAAAAACAGTATTTTTTTGTGGCAACTAAAAAAAAATGTTCTAATGTCTTTTTTGCCAGGATCCATTCCTGTACTATTAGTAAAATTGTTTCAGCGTGCGCATTCTACAGGAGTGTACATATAAAACCCGAAAAAAAAATGTCCCATCCTTTTACGTTGATGTGATGTGACTATAAATAAATAAAAAACAAAATATATGACTTTTCTCACGAATGTGCTTTCCACCGTTAAAAACACATTTTGATATCAGTGTGACACATGATGCCATTTCACTTTTTTCCCCGCTAGTGAAACTAGTGCCAAAAAAGTTTTACAAATTTTTATTCGCCTATACTTGGATCCGTTTAAAATGGTGATTATCCATTTTGGACCTCCCACTTTTCTCACCTAAAAACTTGTTCTAAAAATTTGTCTCTAATCCACACAAACGGCTTTAGTTCAGAGTTTTTTGAAACATTTCATTTATAATTTTTGTACACAATATTTTGACGCTCTCTCGACGGATGTTAGCTGCCTTTACATTAAAGATCTTTAAAGAAAAAAGTATTTCCAGTGTATTGAATAAAAAAAAAAATTGGACCAAGTCAGTCATTCTAAGTTGCCTTTGCATGAGGTATTGGTTTAGGAATATATACATTTACGTTTATAGGTTGCGATTATTTGATAAGAATTTTTGAGGGATTCGTTTATTTTTTGTTCTATTTACCAATGAAAGCACAGTGATCCCAATTTGCTTCTTTTTGTTACTACCATGATTTCTACCTTGAATTAATCCCCTGAATTTATATTCGTCCCATTGACAGAGACTCCTGTCGTTACATAAAATAGTTGGGAAACCGTAAAAATCTAGTTGCTTTCGTTGTAGCTAAAGAGATGAGACCAACGACAATTGACTGCCATTGAGCTATCTTCAGAATTTTTACCTCGTATGGATCAACAACTCTTGTTGTTCTTGCCTACAAAGATCTTGCTGTGTTTTTTTTTTCCTCCGTCAGTCCTTGAGGAGGAATGAATAATAAATTAGTTAGAAAAATCCGCAAAAACTCAACTTTTACCTTGGTACGAAGGAGGTTTTCGGGAGGAAAAAGGAGTGTCTTCACCGTTTCACAAGTCAACTAATAGTTTACTTAAATGGTACAGCCTAATCAAATAGTTTGTTTAATCAACTTGTCCATATAGTGATGTGAATTATAATAATCTGACTCGGCACACCAACCAATATTCAAAATTACATCTCGACGGAGGGGTAAGTTCACGATTTGTGAGGATGACTTTTTATTTTTTATCTACTCCATATAACGTCTCCACGTTAGTGTCTCAAATATAGTTGGAGTTTATTGTAATCTTTATAAACACATTGATTTACTTGTCTTTGACGTCAGGCACTAAGGTTTTAAAGCTGGTTTAAAATTTCAATCAAGTGTTTTTAATCAGTTAGATCAAATATCAATATTTGAACAGTTTTCTGTCAGTCTGAAATCATGTTTGAAAATTAGCGCCTTCACTAGTGCCCTTGAGTTGAACGCTTCCGTTCATCCCCGTGCCGTTGTTTACCTTTTTTTTTAGTCAATGGGGCAAGATGGAAATGGTTTTTATTTTAAATGTTTCTTTTTTTAAACATTTGAAATATTTAAAAACTTCAGTTTCTTCTTTAACTTTCTTTCGTTCTTTACGGAAAGAAAGCTTTATCCAAGTGTCATTGAGGCATTTATCATTTATGATACTTGAGTATGCCTTTTTTTCCAATGGAGTTCATCCAAAGTCTAGCCCAATATTTCTCTTTATAGTGAGCATTTTTCAAATCAAAAATGGGAAAAGCGATTTAAAAAAGGTTTTTGAAACATATTTTATGATCATCTACCATTAGAAGAGTATTATGCACGTAATTATGATATGCTAATGACGATTTTAGTCAAGTGAATTAATTCAAGATAATGTTTACGTTGGTTTTTCTGAGGTTCAGTTTTAGAAGAGGTGAATTGGTTGGTGTCAAATAAGGGTGCCAGTAATTTAAGATTTAAAAATAAAATGTTGCTCATAGGGTCAAAGTCCATTGGATAATAAAATCTTCGAAAATAAAGTATTTGTTCCCTATTAAATTCACATATCCTATGAATATGTCCATATGTACATGCATGCCAAAATAACTAGATTTTTATTTTTGGTACAATGTATGAGTATGTAATTTTATATTGGTCCAGTAAACAAAAATGCCCGCAGAATCTGTTTAATTTTCGTACCCGGAATGTCACGTTTTTTGTTTCCGCAAAGTAAACAATCGATTGAGAGATGTTTATACCGAGTCGCCATTAAATTTTGCATTAGAAGCAACTTTTATAGGTTTGTTTTTGTCCCTGGAGACGCAATAAAATATATTTGGTTCGCAAATTGTGCTTAGCTTATATAAGGCTTAACAGTAATATAATATTAATAATGCTCACATGATTTAAAATTCGTACAATTATTCTTCATTAGTATTACCGATTGGAATACTTTGAAAAAGACAAAAAATGGCACCGTAGACATAAAATGGCACATATTCATGTATCAATTGCATTGATTTATCCAGACAAAATGTTAATAAACCACTCGTATTATATAAAGTATTTTGGATTAAGGTTCTATTGGCTGTCGTTGGTCCAAATGATTTTGGTGGTCCGAAATAATGGGAATTTATTTAATTTGGGAGCGTAGAGATAATACTCATACCTATTTCTGAACATATATTACAAATAAGCTAGAAGTGCTACTGGCGACTGTCAGTGTGTAAGTGCAAATATTTTGCAATGTCCTATTATTGATTATTTTCTGACCATTTCAGGGAAAAGATGGAATTAGCAATTGTTCTTCTCGTGATTGTGGCTCTGATATGGGGAATTACGAATCCCATGATGAAGAAAGGATCTGAAGGAATTGAAAAGTGCACTTCCAATAGTGTCATCGGGAGTTTTCTCTCGGAATTGAAATTCCTCCTTCTCAACGGGAAGGTGAGTCCCTTAGTTGCAATTGTATTACGTATATCCATGATGATTTCGAAATTTCTCTGTTATATTTATCTTTATATTTATTTATATTTATATTTATCTACATAGTGGAAATTGGATGGTAACAGTTGTAAAAATTTTCTTCACTTGCGCCTTATCATTTAACGGTACCCAATTTTATGAACAGTATTACCACAGTATATATAGGTATTACTGAGGAAACTCAAATTCAAAACAGAAGACAATGCTCAATTTTTGGTTTGCACTACCTGCGGAAACGATGAATTTTACTCCAAAATTTGTATCTCAAACATCACTGTAATTGTAATAAAAAAATTCATTTGTTTTGCAGTACCTTATGGCATATGGCGTGAATCAGTGTGGCTCCTTGCTGTATTACTACGCCTTAGGACAATGTGGTAAGGTTAATTTTTTATACTGTTTTACCAGTTAATTTCTTCTTTGTATAGGATTCAGTTTTATTCCCGGTGGAACACGAGATTCACGAGAGTAAAATTCGGAATTGAGTCTTTTCTCTTCAATGCAGCCACAAGTTCTGCATCTGTGGACTAATTATTGGAGATATAAAATGTATCACTCTGTTTATGTGTGGCATGATATGGTACAATGAAGCGTGAAATAGATATTATTACGATTCTTTTTTTTCCTCTTTGATTACCCACAGAACTAATGATTGCGGGACCATTAACCAACACGCTTACTTTCATAGTGACCTACATCTCGGGGAAGGTAATTTTTCACGAGAAGGACGATGAAGATTCTATTACTAAAAAGCTTGGCCTGGGTTGTGTCTGCTGTGGTGTAATCATCTGCCTGTATGACAAACTCATTAGGGCTGGCTAATGACCAGTAGCCTCCTGGTCTTGTTCCTCTTACTGTAATTACCAAGTTTTTTCCCCTTTTGCTTCAGGGAAATCATTTAAATGAGATTTTACATCATTATAGCAATTATTATTATTTATTGTCATTATTATAAAAGCCATGCAAGATGATTTTCTCTTTGATTACCTCTTCGAAAGTTATGACTGCAACGACTTGACTCCAAATGACCCAGAACTCTGTATATATGGAAGTTTTGCTCAAAAAAAAAATCTAGGCCTTAAATAAGTTATTACGATGGATGATAGTATTATTAAATAAATGCATTATAATAACAATAGGGATAGTTTTGTCATAACTTAAAATAACCATGTGCCGTTACAGTTGCTCCTTCCTGTAATACCCAACTGTGATTTATTACGCAATTAAAGATTTAAAAAAATAGAGACGTTTTTCTCTTGTCTTTTATTTTTGCATACGCAAGCCACGGTTAACCCGAAATTTTTTCGGTCCTTAAATAATGTGAGAAATGCCTTGGTTTTGATAAAATTATTTTTTTTATTACTCATCATATTTATGGTGTTATACAATTATTGGAGCGCGTACATCTAATGTAGTGGTAATAGTGCTTTAGTAAATTTTTGTTACTAGTATAATTTTCAGAATATAACTTCTTACTTTAAAGTCTAAATTTTTTTTGCTTAAAATGTCAGTAACTTTTATAACTAGTAGCAGTAAGTTATAATAACCATGATAACGTTGTCGGAACGCGCTATATTTTTTTTTTCACCTTTAGTACATACTCCGCTGCCGAACCCACATAAATTTAATTCAAGGTAATTCATTTTCGGCATTCCGCGAAGTTGAACATATTCCTGCATGCACTTCCTCCGCGGAGAGTTTCGGAGCCAAAAAACGAAACCATTGTATATTATCTATTTACATAGAATTTTTTAAAGTATTTATGAAACAAGGATTTTCCTATATGAATCCATAATTCTTTTCTATTTATAATTGCTAAATAATTTTTGCTTAAATAATTTGATTTTTTACGACAAAATCTTCGTCACTTTGTCGTTCCGTAAGCGACAAGAAGTGCAATTATTGTTACATAGAACCACAATCACAGTTAATATATTTTTGAACCCAACAAAATGAAATGGTTTGACAGCCAACGAATTTTATTATTACGTACTAATGTCAATACTTACTGGTGCATGTTTTTTTGTTACCATATTTTGACAAAAAATTCAACACGTATTTCATATTTCTTGATACGTAAACGTAACTTGCTGATGGGACATTTCATCTTTTAAAAATCTGGGTGGGTTTTCTCAGTTTTTCTTAAATTTTTTCCATCTATTTTATACACTAGTTCTATTTGTTTTTATTAATTTACTATAAATAAATCACTACAATTCTTGATCGCGTATGTATTATAGCAATAAAGTATGTGTAAAATATATTATTACTGCATTCATATAACAAGTTAGTAAACAAGGATTGAGAATAGCTATACCTGAAAGTTTCACCTGAATAGTGAATGTGTAAGACAAGATTTAAAAAAAAATTAAACCATAAAAGTTGACTAACCATGCATTGCAATACAGTAATACTGTAAGACAATACATTGGATGCAGTTTAATATTATTCTTTATACAAATAGTCAGACAACATAGGTACGTGCATTGAATGCAAGAATTATATAACATCTTTTTCTATACACCCACTTCGTATTTTTAATGATGTACATTATATCAGCTTTCCATATTACATAATTTTCTTAAATGAGATGACATTAATTATTCCCATTTTTTATTAACTGACCAAAATTCGTTAGTACACAGAAATGTTATTTAAATTTACTATGATTCCCTTCCTGTAGCATTACATACGTCTATTTAAATACATAGATCATTCTTTGTAAGATCAAACAAAAACATCATCCAGTTTTTCTGTACTTTCTCAACGAATCAAAGCTCCTTTAAAAAATCCATGAATGCTATCAACAACAAAAAAAATGAAAAATGCTACACTTAAATCTTTATATCAGGCACTGGTTTCTCGAACAAAGTAAGTATTATATAGTCTTCTAATTGTTGCATTCCAAGGAGGTTACTTTCACCATCCAAAAACGCGAAAGTGCCGGGAAGTGATCATCTAGTACTTTATTATATATAACATTTATTCTAAAAAAAAGTATTATTATTAATGACAATAATAGCAAAAAAACAAAATTACATCAGGGTTATGTCACATTCCACTGGTTACAACAGAGTAAATTGGGTAAAATGTATATTATAATAATAAGACAGAAAAAAACAATTAGTTTATAAATTTCAATTAAATCGTATAAACTTATAAAAACGAATATATGTTTTTTTTAATGATCTCACCACGGGAACCTTCCAAACATGGGAAGTATTCTGGATCCATGGAACATTTTATGTAGACGCCATGCGAAAAAAAATGTCATTCGAAATCATTTTAATAGAATCACTCGTAGAGCATTCAGCGTAATTAGAAATACAAATGTATATGGATGCATTAGATTTTATATAATAAAATTACAAAAAAATATTACTATATATTGCATTCTGCCATTATAGGCAAGGTCATGATAGCACTATTGAAGACCCAAAATAACCATTCGTATTCTCATCAAGTCCGGAAGCTTTGACTTAAATAGCACATACATATATATATACATACGTATAGGTACTATTTTTTCTTATTATAGGTGTTTTGGTACGAGGTGAAAGCAAGGCATGTGTATGTATGTGTTTTGTAATTAATTATATTACATACATACATACGTATGTGTCCTACCACAGTTTTCTCCGGTCTGTACAATCGTATAGAGATTGAGATAATATTATTATGCGATGTACATACATTATGTATGTATA
>JAQGBT010003962.1:0-17925 GCA_034698585.1 Disparrhopalites patrizii | reverse complement strand
CTAATATTGACAGGATTGGGAGGAAAAAGGGATTGTGGCAAGAACTTCCCCTTATTGGCGTCGAAAAAAGTTCCAAAACTATGGATACGACCACAACTCGGCACCACCAAGTTTTCAAATTTTCTTGTAAATCCCATTTCATGAGGGACATTCCGTGAAATTAAATTTCCGCTTCGGTACTGGTGAAGTTCCACCTGCCGAACGTCTTGACAGTTAGAAGCGGGGAAGTCACAGTCAACCACAATCATCATATTGGAGGCAGCTGTTCCCAGCCGGAAGAATTGACCCAAGGATTCCGCCCAAGCGGTGGTATTTGCTTTCATCAAAGCCACGTTGTAATACAGTACATATACGTTTTTTCCTGAATGGACACCAGCTAGAGAGGACCATCTGTTCCAATATGTAACCATGGGAGCGGCTTCCATCAACTTGGAATATAAGATCAGCTTCTCCGTTATTTCGCTGAGATCTTCACGGACATATATGAAAACGTTTTCAGCGGATAGTCTACTGTTCTTGTAGTCTAATACTATATGTTCTAAATAGGAATTGTTTTTTGTTCCTTCTCGTACTGATAGCAGGGCATCATTCACCTGGTTTTTAAATTCTTCCGAGTGCTCTTGATATTCCTCATTTAGTTTATTTACGATACCAGAACTTTCTTCGGTAATGCATTTACTTGCTTCTTTCGTTCTGAGAAGAAGTTCGTTAAGAAAGGCTTGCGTCTCAATCATTTGGTCGGCGATATTCAAGAGAGTTTGTTGTAGACCAGGATCCACAGGGAAAACTTGTCGTACAACGTATGGTTTTAGAGACTTCGGAAATAAGAGCTTATGGATGGCTTCAAGAGGTATCAATGTATACTGCACCGGCTTTCCTTTTCCGTCATTGTATTGTGCCGTGAGGGAAGGAATTTGCTTGACAAAATTCAGAACCTGAGGGAAAATAAAAGTGTTTTCGTTGTAATTAACACCGGTGAATATGAATATGTAAAAAGAAGACATTGTCCACATTGTTTATTACCTCTTGCAGAGTTTTCGGCGTGTTGGAACCCCCAGAAAGTTCACCGTACACGCGCACGTTGAGCTTCGCGCCAGGGCTTAAAAGGCCTGGAATGGAATTTTGAGGTCCTTTGCCTTCAAACAAATTTACCAAGGCCTTTACCACCCCTCCCAACGCACCGTAAGCCCGATCTTTGGTATCTTTTTGTTTGTTGGAATCCTCAAGTTCAACGACCACATCTGATCCATATTCAACAGCTGTCACCACATGGGTTGCTTTGTAAGCTGTCAGCAAATCTGGGTTAACCAATCGTTGCACATCTTCCATGAATAAATCAATACTTTTAGTTGCAGTTCGGGTAGAAAATTTTGTGAGCAGGGATACAGAATTTGTGGTTGTCTTTGTCATTTTAGTGTAGCCAGAGTCCAAATTGAATTTTATAAAAAGAATTCGAAATTGCAAGTTCACGGTAAATCCAAAGATCGTCGTTTTTTCGGCTAACGTTGTTGCGATTGTGTAATCTGAGCTCATGGAAGGAATCTCTGTTGTTTGCACAAGATTATCAGAAATGCGTTGCGAAAATAGCGTGGACCCCAGGAAGGTTTCACTGACGGCATCGTAAAACTCTCCTAGTTGTGCTTCCCGTCTCAGTGCTGGAATTTGAACGGTTGTTTGCTTCGTGTTTACTTCGAAGGGAAAAATAAATGAGGCAGCAGCCAATAAGCGCACCAACGATAAGATCATGTTGATCTTCAAGCTTGTATTGTTACAACGGTCAAAACAAGTATTCTAGTCTTGAAAAGAAAATATTTCCTGTCTTAATTTTCTGAAATGATATACCTGTGTATAAGTACGGCTGTTGCTAATATACAGTTTTAAAATAATTTCGGACCCATTAAGTGTATATACTGCAGACTGGTCGATTTACTCGTCTAACTGTACGTTTCAGAACAACTTTTTAATTTTACCATGTTTATCTGTATCAGTAAGCCACGAGTATCATTACTGAAAATCTGTAAATGAAACCCAAATCTTTTTACAACTCATGATTTACGCGTAGAATATTTTATTAGGGCCATAAATTTCTCCTGATTGAACCAGGATCTGGGTTTTAATCTGAGGATTTAAACTGACAGAGATTTAGGGTAAGAATTAGTGCAGATCATATTGTTTTTCTGCTACTGCAATTACGGTGATTCTGCGTATATTTTCGTATGCCTGCGATTTAGTACACCTATGATTGAATGTAAAGGATTTAACTTCCATCAACTTTGGCCAAAATTCTCCAAAGTATGTAAAAATGAGCATCTGTCCGTGCGAACAAATGCATGATAAGATAAATGTAGTTACCATTAGAATTGTGATTGCATGGGTAAATACGTTGAAAACGAATGAGTATGTGGTAGTTTTCTTATTATTCCTCCGGTGTGCACTCCCATTCGTCATTACCCAATACATGTATCCACTGCGAACATTTATTTTGTTTAAGTATCTTGCGACTTTCTTAAGGTATGGATTTGAACGACTAACATTGTACAGGACTATTTATTGTGTGTCTTTGCGTGATTTACATATTACTGGAACATACAGATATGCATATAATATATTGGTACGTTTCAGATGGCGTTTCAAGCACAGGGGCTTCTTATCAGAGCTCTATTGCTATTTCTGTGGACGAAGACAAGTCTTTCGGCTTCCGAAAACAATAAAGTCGCCGAACTACCGGCTTTAGGGCGCATGGCACAACTTGGAGAGTTCTATGACGCAACTGACGAAACTTTTCGGAACCAGCTTATATTTGCTAAACGAATCCCTGGAGACATGGTTAAAAATGTGGATAATCCTAGTACAGAAACCAGATTTCAGGTGGTAGATGGTATGTGGCAGAAGATTACTTTCCTTGGTGTGGCAGCATCCATTGCCGTTAGTATAAAAGTGGGAGAAATTGGGGTAGATGTAGCAGGAGCGGCTAGTTACATCAAGGATGAGAAGTACAGTTCCAAACACGTCGAGGGGTTCTTGGTTCACAAGACTGAAACGTGTCGTGACTCGGTTGACCTTTACGTTGGCGCAATTAGACCATACATAGACATCATGGCTCTGATGGAAACCAATGCTACGCATGTGGTCACCGGTATTTATTATGGCGCAGATGTGGCTGTGAGGTTCACGGACACCAATGACGAGGCCAAGGATTATCAAGACATTAAAGGAAGTCTTTCCATTGCTTTTAGCATGATGGGAATAAGTGTGTCGGGATCAGCGCAGGTTAACATTACTGACGGAGAGTACACGAACAGTAGTTCCTACGAACTGAAAATATCTGGGGACGTTCCAATGAAAACTATTCCTAGAAATGCGTACGAAGTGCTTCAGTTCATCGAAACTATACCTGATCTCCTCCAGGACATAAATAATGGTTACGGGAAACCAACTAGGTATGTATTAACCCCGTTACATCAACTACAGAAGGTATACCAACTGGAGTATATGAACGCCAAGATAGCGGCGGAAGTGGACGAGGCAATTCTCAATGATATTTTAACATCGCTTGAGGCCATCGATGGAACTCGTCAGCGTCTGAATGACCTTCAAGTATTGTTTGACCGGTACAAGGAGACTTGCATGACTCCGTCCATTAAAAAAACTTTGGACGAGCTAAATAACCACTTTGAAGCAAGGGCTGGACAATTTGCCGCAGATGTAAGAAGTGGCTTAGTTAAAGTACGTGCAGGAAACGAGTCAATGGCTTTTGTACAAAACATAATAACTGAATATCATCAACACCAAAATTCTACGTCCCCGGTGAACATTCGCCTCGACAACGATTTTGAGGATGGCAAAAGAAAAATTCAGTTTTACGAAGCTTTTATGAAACACGATGTTCAGTACATGACTGAGTCAGCTTACGAGGCCGATCTAGTCAAAACGGATGACCACGTCTTCTATGTTCTCTTTTACAACCTCACACTCATTGACGCAGATGTCTCCACATGGGAAGACAATACGAACATTTTTTTCAACAAGCTCAAAAGGATTTGGATAAAACTGAAAGTCGTCGACTGTGACTTCCCGCTCCAAAAGCTACTATGCAGCACCTTAACAAATACCGTTATTTACTCCTACATTAGCAATAGAAAAATGTCGACAAATGTTTTAGAAGACTATCGGATGTATCAACGTTATGAATCCCTTCAAATGCCTGCCCTTCTTCTGGATCAGCATAGTAATGTCTATGAACTGGGTCACATGTACTCCATTGGCGACAATGTCTTCGTAGAATCATCACTCCTTGAGCGAAAGAATCCTCCGGAGATTCATTACACTAGGCCAACTCAAAAGGTTCGGTGTAACATTGTGCGACCTGACTATGTCTCTATGTTTCAAGCCCTCAACGTACCACCCAAGCTTCAAATTCCAATATTACTGGGAAATTTATTGTCAGGAAGTGGCCTCATATTCAACGTTACTGTTCCGGGGGAAGACTGGGAGCGATTGAATTTGGTTTGCGTCATGGCTGGTGAAAGGCAAGAAATTTACATTGATGAAGAGAAATTTTTTGACTCGTTGGACGTTCTCGCCCTGATCGATCGTAATGATGCTTCTCACATTGTCCAACGGAGGGAGTATACAGTGAACACGGTTATTTCCCTTCAAGCTCGAAAATCAAGCGCTGCAGACGTTTTCTCCAAATTATGGAGAAAATTGTTGACATTAAAATCCGCTTTAGAAGTTACGTATAACGGCAACACGGGAGCGATCATTTCTGATCCTGAGTACAACGGAATCATCATTCACATGACGACGGATGTCTTTCCAACAAGCCCCATACCTGATGTGAAAGACTTCACCGATATTGTTCGCAAATTTCGTGGTGCAGTTCAAGATGTTTTTGACCGGGATGAGACCAAAGGGTCACCCATGTATACGTTGTATCCCATTTCAAACATTCAGACTCGATATAGCCTTATAACAGCGCCTCGATTTGTTGCTCCGAATGTCACTACTAAGGAGCTTACTAAACTTCCAGGTTTCTACGACCGGTTTCTTGTCCTGGATTATAGTTTGAAGAAAAACAAAGCCATGTTAGATAAGTACTCCGAATGTACCCCAGAAGACGACCGAAAGCTAGTTACAACTATCCCCCAAGAATTTTTTTCGAGGTGGGTCACATTAACAAATCAGCTATCCACATCATTTGCGGAATTCATGGAGACTGGTTATTATAAAAATTTAAACAAAACAGTGGACGACTATGCGAAAGTGATAGCCATGGGAGAAACTGCAGATGAAACTCTAGTCGAAATTTTGACCAAGTTGAACGAAACAATGGTTGTTTATGACATCGTTGGGAAGAGTGCGTCCCTAGATTATGTTACTGATATGGATAAATACAACGCTGCCATTGGCAAATCCAAGGAGTCCTTTGTGGTATATTTGCTGTATTTTCACCGGGATTGGCTGCAAGACGTATCCACTGACTGGGTGGAGAATTCTTCCACATTTTATGGAGTTTCCACGAAAAATTCAACAACTTTGGGCTTTATCATTGATTGCCATTTCTTTAGCTCAACTGATATCGACACGTGTGGATCAAACAGACCAGTTACCCAGGAATATGTTGAAGGAAATCTAGCTTGTGAGGACGTGGTCGATCGTCTAAAAAGCGAACACCGAGGTACGAACTCATAAATTTCAAACATGGTTTAAATTTTAGCAATCTTTTTTTAAATATTGACTATAAAACTGTACTGCTTTGTTAACATCAGAGGATCCCAAGGCGGAAGACAGGTTGGAGCAAACTCTTGTGGACCACCAGCGTTTGGTTTCAACATCTATTGCTGTCATACGCGGTAATATTGATGGTAAGTGTATTATGTATACGAATAGATATAGGTATAAAAACCTATTATATGTATGTTGTCCGTGCACCTATGTTGTTTGCACTACGCCAACGTAACGTCTTATTGGCATTGTTATAGGAATTGTCTTGGATTTAACAAATGTAAATGCGACAGTGGATGCTAGAGTGAAGGAGTTGAACGAGAAATTAAAAGACACTTTAGGGAATCCTCCACCAATAAATTCCACATACATAGTGTATGAGACTTCGGACAAACCAGACGACCTTTGGACCCTAACCAAATGGCAAGATGTTAGCTCCAATTATCCTCAGATCTTTGGACGCGTTTACCGCAGATTCGTTTAATCGTGAGTCTTTAGGTATCGGCTATTGCTGCAATTATTAGTGTTAAAAAACCAATGTGTAACAATATGTAGTGCTGTATTGAATTACGAAAAAAAAAGTATTAACAATATATTCTGAAATTATCACATGTACTTACACATGCAAAGTAAATCTCCGCTAGAAATTTTTTTCTGAGAAGAGAATGGTCAATGCGAATTGTACAATAAAATTTAATTATTAGACAATGCAAAAGTTGACAGCATTATTCCTATATTAAACCTATTTCTTGGATATATCGGCTGATTAGCAATTAGCACAATACACAAATATGAATCAAATGGTATTATTTTGCTTTCCATATGATATTTATATTTATTATACTTCATGAATCGTAGATTCAAATCACATTATTTATAAATTGGTGCCGAATTTGTTGGTCCAAATATCCATGATGAAGCTAAATTATTTTATTCGTACCAGTTTTCTAGTAAAATCACGGTAAGAATTTCCAGTGTCTTCTATGGTGTTCCAGTGTGTGCTTGGCCAAAAGTCCGTGGGGAGAGTCTGGCGGTTGTGCTGGACGTAAATAAAGCCAAGAGGTGGAGGATTCGATTGTAGCGCCAGCAATTTTTGCTCAAATGTTCGGGATGCGTCTTGAAATTGATTGACCAGACTTGACATATCTGTTAATGTTAACAAAAGGAAATTGGTCACACGTTCATTAGTCCGAAAGAACCCATCCATGTACTCTCTAGTATATAGTGACACATTTTAGGTAACATTTATTTTTATCTCAAAAAAAGATTTTAAAATTTTTAATAATTTTGGTTAATTAATTTACTTGTTAAACCTTCGACGATCTCGCGATAGCCGGCCTCCGATTTTTCAATTGCTGCCAACAGTTGACTCTCCGAATCATCTTCCAGTCTTGTTTCTATACATATGGGACAAATTGGTGGTTATAGTTTTACAACATAACTCCGTATTAGTTTATTCTTGTTTTACTGAACTCGTTTAATAGAGAAAATACATATAGCCCTACCTTCGGCTTGATCAACGAGCTCCTTTACGAAGTCATCATAGATAAGCTCGCCGTGCCTGAAAACGTAAATAGCTGGTTTGGTAACATTCACGCAGACCGAACTCTCTGCTCCTTCGAAAAAGTTGCAATCGACTCCAAACTTAGCGGTGGAATTATGAATCAGATTATAAAATTTCTCGGAATTCTCCACCCAACTGACCGTCTCCAGTTCAACCCATTGGTATCGGAAGAAGAGCATGTAAACCAGCTCCTCCTCCTGATCGTCACTAAAAGCATTTTCAAAGGAATCGTCGTCGTAAATAAATCCCACGCCATGTTTTGTCACCACATCAAAGAAATGAAATCGTCTGTCAATACACGTTACTGGAACCTGGATTTTACCACATTGTGATACTATATTCCTTTTCAGTTCTTCATGCTCCGGAGGTACCACATTGGATTTGGAGGCAACCGCAAAATTCTTTTTCAAAATTGAAATTGGTCTCAACTGAAACATCACAGGAATCCCTTTGCCTTCATTAAACTGAAGAACCAATTGGCTGCTTTGCTCGAGGAAATCTTGCAGCTCATCGCTATCCAGTGCGTGTATGTAACGTGGGGATATATCAGAAAATAGTTTGATTTGACTAGTATTTGTTGCTGGAAACGTATCGTTTTTGTCGCTTTTCGGAGTGGTGGTCAAATATTTTTCCACCAAAGGCAACCAGAGGTCCGCGTCTGCCCTGGACTGCGCCGGAAGGTCCTCGTTGAAGAAAGTTACAAAGCTTGCAGCTCCGTACTCGACTTTTTCAATGAAGTGAGTGGCAGTAGTTCGGGTGATTGTAGCCATGTCCAACAGGTCAAACAAGTCTTGATCCGCGGTAGTATTCAGAGCTTCAATTCTGGTTTTGTTAATGCAGACGATATCAGCTGTGTCAAGATTCGGCGGGTTATAATTAGCCAGAAAAATTTCACCGCTTCCTTCCAGGGAGATTTTCTCCCGGTAGAGAAGAGATCCCAACTCAGATGGCGATTTCAATTCCGTCAACAGCCCTTCCCATCCTTTGGATTCAATGGTTTTGCAGTAGCCTAAAGTCTTCAGGGTTTCTGGCTGGATTTTGTTATGACCTTCCGTCGTGAGAAAAATTGATTCGTCTGTAAATATTCCGGTTGTTGCGTCGTACAAATCTCCAATTTTGTTATTCCTTCCTATAGCGGGAAGATTTTTAATGGATTCATCCCGAATCGGCATGTCCAACCGTGCGTTGACCGTGCCCATTCTGCCTTTGAAATAGCCTTGGATAACAGTACTGATTAGACCGGCACATCGCACTGTCCAGAAGTCGCAGTCGAGGACTGCGATAGATGACCAGTCCTGAGCTATGTAACCCAGAAGTTCTCGATTCTCTTCCCAAATGGCTCCGTCCGCTTCCATAAGGCTAATATTGAAATACACAATATAAACAATGCTGCTCTGAGCATGAATGAGGTATGGCCCCAAACTGTGGGATTTTCCCAGATAGTCGATTCCTCTCTGTCTGAAATTTTCATAAAAAGGGATTTTCCGTTCCGTTGCCTCATAATCGTAATCCAATAATCCTTTTACTTTATCTGCAGAAAACGGTTCCATAATGTACTGCAGATGGACTTGGGCCAAATGGGTTTGGTTTCCGTTTGTCCGAACTGTGACCAGAGCTTCCCTCACATTTGCTTGGAATTCAAGGGCTGTGTAGCTAAAATTAGAGGCTAATTCTCGCAGCCGGGTCCTTTCCGACAAAGGAACTACCTCCATATGACTGTCAAACCTATCGGAAAGGTCGTTAAGTTGTTGTCGAACTTCAGAAATTTCGTCCAGTGCTACCAGGATTCGATTGAGTTTGTCTTCGTCCAGACTGTGCACGGCCTTGTCAATGCCCCCTTCTAATTTAAAGGCACTTCTCAATTCGGAAACGGGTGTGAGGACATACTTCATGGGCTTCCCTTTCCCCCCATTGACCCGTTTGAGTTTGTCCGGGACGGATTGAATTAATTCCTGTACTTCCAGAGCACACCCAGGGATCTTGTCAATCAGGATATCGCCAAACACTTCCAAAGAATAGTTAAAAGTTTTGTATACGTCCGAATCGGTCATATTCAAATTTCCGGAGGCATTCGCGAAGAATGCTTGAGTAAATTTTAAGGTCAGCTCCAAATTCCCGGTTATTTTCTGAACCTCTTCATCTGCCATGTTCGTGTCGACGAGTTTGACATACACGTCACCGCCATAGTAGGCACCGGTCACAACGTGAGTGGCGGTCGTTTCCAGTAGGATGTCCGTGGATACATAAGGCTTGACATCTTCGTCTGTAAGTTGAATTGAATCCTTCTTTGTCAATGTTTTATGGGAAAAAACACCCTCGGCGTGTTTCGTACTCTTCTTTTCATCCCGAATAAATCCGGCTTGACCTTCCATTTTAACTAGGTGCTCCGCTGTTTTTACTTCAATCGCCAGGGCTCCACTGATTCCTAGGAAATTTATTTTGTCTTTTAAAGAACTGTACACAGCATACGAGGTCTCCGTGAGTGGGGTGTCACTTTCGTGGACAAGGCCTAATTGCGGAGGAAGAGCCTTTCGGAAAACCATCTCGCCCGTGAAATTGTCTGCGGTTGCGTCAAAAAGTTCCCCAATCCGAGCGAATCGACCCAGTGCTGGCATTTCCAACGTAATTATTGGTTGGAATATGCAAACCGCCATCGTTATGGAAAGTAAGACCCGCATTTTTTATAGCTCAAATAAAAAATATTCGTGGATAAATTTTTTTAAGAAATGCACAAGATACAAATTGGTACTTCACCATACAATTGCTCAATGCAGGATCATGCCGTAGGGATTTTAAATGTAACCTTGGTTTGGCCCTTTGGCCGTATATTTTTAATAATCAAGACAAAATGGCGTAGCTCAAGTAAGTGTTCAAATCAAAGCACAAGATTATTTTCGTAATCGTTGCTTGCACATGACTGCAGGGAGCCGAAACTAAACTGGATGGCAATAACATACAGTAATGACATTAAGGTAGCACATTACGCAGAAACTTTTTATTAGGGTTAAGCCTCTGTCATAAATATCGCATCTACCTAGATTTATAATTTTTAGGGCGAGATTAGAAGGATTTATACACATATTTGATTGCGGTGCAATTAACATGTCCGTGTCGGATTATAAATTGTAGAGTGTAAATGTTTTATGACTAAGGGGCTTAGGTGGTGATGGTTTACTACTTACTATACTTCGAAAGTACGGGATTATCATGTTTATTTTTAAAGGGACTCGCTTATTATTATTACGTTTTTACTTTTCAAAATAACAGGAAGTGCTAATTTAATCCGATCATAAATAGCATCAAAATGATCTTGAAATGCAGAGATCTCCAAAAGCTTTCAACAGATTTAAGCCTTAAAGCCTGAAGCCATTTTTGGAGGACACAACCAAAAACTCCACTCTAAATCGTTTAATCACCTTAATTAAGACCACCTGAATTTTAAGTCAACCTTCCAGTGCTTTTATGCATCTTCACCCTGTGTTGTTTTTTTTTTTTGAGTATCACCAGAAACCATCTATTATACATATTATGTATACCTAATACCTATATATGACAGCGACCAGAGAGAGAGCGAGCGTGGCTCAGTCAGTCAGGTTTTTCACAATGCTTTTCTTATGGACAAAATGCCAGATTTTGTACAAGGCTTACATATTAATGTAATTTCTAAAAATGACTGAATGTTCCCATTCTGTGGCCTAGCCCAGGAATAATAAGATTACGGTAAAAATACGTTTACTTACATGAATGAATTTTATTGCGGTTCTAGTAAACAAACTTCCATCCAGGCAACAATTGGCTAAGTTAAAATTTACATTTTTTAAACGAATCATACAATTAATTTTTTAAGCTTATAAATTGTGAATCAAAATGCTTTTTCATTGGTTAAAGCCAAACAATATGAATATTCAATATTTATTTCCGTGTATCGCGATCGCGTCGTGTGATGCTTCACTTAACTGCAGTAAGAGAAATTAATTTACTTAATCAATTATAGGTTTATAAGATTATTTCTCAATAAAAAACATGGAGGAAAAAGATTTATCCAGTATGGCTTCTCTTTCTTTTGTATCTGTATTGTTTTTGAGCTAACGACAGGGTTATGGAAAATAGGTATAATATTCAGCTTAGTAAGAAAGGACAGGAATTTTAGGGTGAGTCAGTGAAGAAAGAGCGGGAACAAAGGGATCCTAAGTGTTTGATCAATATTATTACCCTGTTGAGGCTGCGGGGTAAAAAGCGGGTAACGAGGTAACCTGGTGACTCTAAAGCTTCAGCGAATTTATTGATCAAACATCATTAAGGGAAGCAAAGAAACTATGTATCCCCCTACCCATATGTTCCCCCCACTGTGGAAAACGGGCACATTAGTCTTTCTATCTATTCTTTCCAAGACACACATTCAAAATTCGAAAACCTCACGTTGTCACAGACACAAGTCGAGTGTTGTTTCATCAAATCATCACGAACCATCATCAACAATCAACACCATCATCTTGAAAAAATCTTCACCTCCATTGCTTTGAAATGTACCTACCACTTTTATGCGGTGCAAAAGTCCATATAATTAACACAATGCCTCCAACTGACGCTGCTACGGTGCTACAGCTAAAGACATTTCAGCGAATTACAGCGCTGGAACTGGGCGGGCAGTTGCATCATTGCATGTTGCATTGAAGATTTAGAGGCGTTACGTTACATGTTACATTACTCAGTGTTTCTTTGAAATCAAACCCCTACATAAGAAATGTAAATTACCCAACTTTCTTTTTTTTCTGATTTGTAAGTTACCGTGAGCAACAACCAACAATCACCGTTTTAATTTCAACCAACCAGAACACCAGATTCTGTCCAGAATCTGGTCCAGAAGTCGTAGTGGTGCCAAAACCAGAACCGAACCAACAGCCAATCAACATTCATTCATTAATTACTTCTTAGATCCCTATACCAAAGAACTTCCGAAGAAGCCATCAGTCATATACATAAATCATCCACATACATATAATATACATTATAATCTACATAAATAATTTACAATCCACACTAAATGCAGATGTGCATTTTTTGTAACTACATAGTTACATACTATACAGACTACAGACGCATCTATCCAGTATTTCAGTACATGTAAGTAACTTGTAAGTGCCAGTGTTTTACAAATAGTTATTACTTTGTCATGTTGGACATATCCAAGTCTTTACAATGGAGAGCATGACATTTCCAGTTACAAAGTTATAATTACGTAATTATCTAATTATATTTATCTATAAACTATTATAATGTGGCTAATGACTCTGTGTTTACGAGGTTAACTCCATTATGGGGGACTTCGATTGTTACGGGGTTTACTTCTTATACTTGGTTACCTTGGTTACCTGGGTTTTCTTTCACTTCTTGGTACTTTGGAATTGAATGTCCGCCGAACATGTTCATTCACTTCTTTCTCTTAATCCCAACTATAAGAAATAAGAACTAACCCAACATAATTCAATTCCGGTTTCCAGTTCTGACTTTCTGACTAATTTGCTTAATGCATATAACCTAACATTAGCCTTTATTGTTCCTTCCAGAGTTAACCGAAGTTCATCAAAATGGGGAAGGATAACCCTGGAGCATACGAGCCGGGGATGGATCCCCGGCTTGATTTCATTTTGGATTTACTTACCCGCTCCTTAAAAATAAAATTGGATAAATGGACCAAAATGCTCCTTCAAGAGGAGTACCGCACAATGATGCTCGAATTTTTCGACAGGGATGATGTGCCCGTAAGACACACAAAACGTTGAACCCGCATGACATTCTCTTCAGTCTCTTTTGCTCACTTTTATACACTATGACACTTGCTTTTGCTTTCCAGAATTTACTAATAATTTCACTCAATGCTGGTGGTCAACTGATAGTTTTGAATGCCTTCCCAACTGCCACGAAGATGAAGGGCATTTATTTCATGAAGAGGGACAACAGCATTCCGCTCGTCAAAGATGACATGTCATTTAAGGAGAATCTTATCTATGGCGATTTATCCCCGCAGCCACTGGAGAGTCTCGTTACTTACATAGAAGACGTGAGATTCGATTCCTTTTTGAAGTTGTTTTTTTTTTTTACGAACTCCTCCCAGATCAGCTCATCATCGTGGCGTCGTGTTCACAGTTTATTTTTAATCCGAGCAGGTCGTGAGCCCCATAATATCTTCGAATGTGAATCAAGATAAATGGCCGGACACGGTCGTGAGCGATGTGAAGCAACACACCCAAGAAATCACCGGAGTGCTTTACAGCGTACAAGGACAACTCAAGGGGAAAACGCTTTTACCGATGCCCTTAAGCCTGGATGCGATTGATGAGAACGAAAGAAACCTTCAAGAATTGTAAGGGTCAATTTTTTAGCTCATTCACGAGGGAAAAATAGATATATTTACGTGTGCAACATTAAATAAAGTTTCGCTTTTTCAGTGGCCCATCAGAAGTTGATTTGCAACTGAAGACACAAATCGAAACGTTAATTATCAAATGGGCCCAGCAGATAAATGAGGTTTTGAAGCAGGATTCATCGAAAGCCTTGCAAGGTGGAGCCAATCCCACACCAATTGCGGAGATGGCATTCTGGGAAGATCGTGTGCAAGACTTGCAGTGCATTTATGACCAGCTCAATGATGAGAAGATCAGGAAGATTGCAACAATAATAGAAGGAACCGGTTCTACCTACTGGCCAGCATTTAAGTCCATGTTTAGGAATGTTGTTGCAGCCTTGGCTGAGGCACAGGATATTCTGGGTAAACCAAAAGCTCTTCCTGTGTTTAATGATTTGTTGTAAATGTATCAAAATAGATCCTTGGGAATTCAATTATTGTCCGTATTTTTGTGTAAGTACGCATTTAATGTTTTAATTTCAGCTTACCTGAAACCTTTGAAGAAGCACATCGGTAATTCGTGATTTTGTTATTTTTCCAATTACTATTTTCTCCAAACAACTGCTTTCAATAATGATTTGTGTACTAGATGCTGTGCAAAACTGCATGTTTGATGAGCTCATCGACAACATCCGACCTATGATGCATTGCGTGTGCCTTGTATGGGGTCATTCGCGCTACTATTGTTCCGCTGCCCGAATCATCGTCCTGCTCCAGGAAATATGCAATCTCCTCATAGAGTTGGCCCGGGCTCATCTGGGGGGCAGTTCCATATTTCAGATGGATCCCGAGGAAGGACTCGTCAAAGTGACCCAAGTCGTCGATACTCTCCAGTTCTTCCGGGATTTGTATGATGAACATAGATCCAAATTACCTGGTTACTTTGATGACAACGTTGACCCGAAAAATTGGGATTTCCTCCCGCATTTAGTATTCAAGCGCTATGATAAGTTTTTGGACAGGATGAAAGATTTGAAGGTACACTTTAATGCATTTTTAGAACTACTACTGAATTCATCCGATGTAACTTTTATGTAAAAAAAAAATCTAGCCATGAATTTTTAATACTAGGAGTTTTTCGAATCTTCCACGGAATACTACAAACTGGAGCGAGTGGACTTTGGTGGGTCCAAAGGTCGTTATCTGACAGCTCAGGTGCAGGAGATTTACAACGAGTTCCTTGAATTTTACCAAAAGTACGCTGCCATTCAGTACGATGTTTCCGATCCTGAAGATGATTCGTTTCAAGAAGATTATGCAAAATTTAAGGAAAAGGTCGAGGATATTGATCAGAGGCTCGCTGCCATTTGTGTTAATGCTTTTGATGACTGCCACACTCCCGAGTCTGTGTATAAACTCATTCTTGTTCTGGGATCCTTGCTGGACAGACCTGCAATTAAGAACGACCTGGAGCCAAAATATCCTGAGTATATTAAAATGATCGAAAAGGATTTTGACACCGTCAAAGTACATCACAGCATTTTCACTCCAATTTACGTACTCGTTTGAATGTCATGTTCAGTTCACGAATCAAACCTTTTCGTATTTACACAGGAATTATTTGATGAACAAATATTGGCGTTTGAGGATCCAGCTGATCGGAAACAAGTGCAACGAACCATGCCTCCGTATTCGGCTTCGGTTCACTGGGCGAAGGACATGAGGGCAAGAATTGAGGAGCCGGTGGAACAAATCAAGTCCTTGGAACTGCCCATCATGGAGGAAGATGAAGCGAAGGTGATGGTCGAGAAACAGGAGGAATTGTCGGGAATTCTGCAACAGTTCCAGCAGAAAACTTACAATGACTGGAAGGAAAAAATTAAAAATGAAGCCGGTGGTTATCTTACCGAGAATTTAATTGGAAGAGAAGATGCGAGCGCCATTAACATCAACTTCAATTCTGAGGCATATACCATTTCATAATTTAATTAATGAATTACAAATTATGCACATTACTAAAATCACATTATGTATTTACAAACCAAGTGGGCGAAGCCCAAGTCACAAATCACATTCTCCTATATTTAAAAATTCGTTTTAATCTTTCTAGCTGGCAGCGGCTTTGAAAGAAGTAAAGTATATGCGGTTAGCTGGCTTCGAGGACATCCCACAGGAAGCGCTTAATCTGTACGACAAGAAGGACATGTTCCGGAAGAATTTAATCTTCCTGGATCAAATTGCACGAAGCTACAACCGAGTTCATCGCCTGGCCAACCCTGTGGAACTAGCCCTACTTCAGCCTTCTATAACCAAAGTGGATGACATTCTCAAGGATGGGGAAGATAACATTAAATGGTCGGATGAAGCGCAAATCTGGCCCTTCGTTGAAAAGCTTCAGGCACCCATGAAGGAACTGGAAGAGAAACTCAACCAGTCACAGGATAACATCAAGCAAATCAGAAAGCTGGTCCAAAGCTGGATCACGAGTCCTTTGTTCGAACGGAAGGACGGACGTAAAGACCAACTCTTGAATCTGGACGAGCATGCTCAAGAGAAGAAGCACAAGCGGTACAAGGACATTCAGGAATCCTCCTTGAAATTGAAGGAGTACATTAATGCGAATAAGGAACTGCTGAAAACTGAGGAGGTGCCACCGAGCGCATGGACAGATTACCTCAATTACGTCGATGGCATCGTTCTCGAAGGACTCATCAAGACAGTGGCCGTGAGCTTCGGTTACTTGGCTGATCACACTGACGCTAATCTCACTCCATCCCCTCTTATTGAAGTCCGGATGGAACTCAACGATAATGAACTCGTAACTGAAAATTCTCATATGCTTCTTATACATTATATACGTATCGTCGTTTAATAAACAAAACTGACCAAGTCCTACAGAATCTTTATGTACGATAGGATAATCTTAATGTATTATTGATGGATTTCGGTTCTTAAATGACGAAATATCAAGCTGCTGGTTTGCAGTTATATTAGTCATCTTTTTGTGCAGATATTTGAGCCGGCTCTTGACCTCTCGCAACCCAACTCTTTATGGAACGTGATGGAAGACATCATGACGGACATCACACACCAATCAGCGTTGGTGGAGCGAGTGAAAGAGAGGGGAAGTCACCATTACCTTCACGATGTGGAGACCAATGAGGAGCTCCTGGATATGAAATCCACCATCGAGAACCGAGTCCAGACTGTCACGGACCAAGCTTATGAGTATCAACTGAAATTCGAGAACGTCGCCTGGATTTGGGAAGATGACAGGTTCCATCCAAAATGCTTTAGTATCTTATAGTTCTCTTGTTGTTTCGTGTTCCTGACTGTAACTGCTATAGTTAATTTTTTATATTTTTTTAGACAAGATTACCTTTCTCAGTTCCTCAAATACGGGCACCAACTGACGCCAGAGGAATTGGAGGCCAAAGGTCTCGGAGAGGAACCCCCGGAGCAAGCACCCACATTGGAGCAATTCCAACAAATCATAGACAAGTTTGAGACTTTGTATTTGGAGGTGGAGAAATTCGAGCATGAGAAAGTATTCGACAAGTGGTTTAGGCTAGACATGCGTCCATTCCGTCAAGCCCTGCTCAATACGGTCAAACGATGGAGTCTCATGTTTAAGCAGTATCTCATTGACAGCGTAGTGGGAGGGTAAGTAGCAATTACTATTATTAGCATTTCTATAGTTGCTATAAGTAATGCGAGAACTGACACGTAAATAAATGGGTATTGCAGTTTATCAGAGCTGGAGAATTTCATCAAAGAAGCAGAGAAAGGCTTGACCCAGCCTCTGAGGGAAGGTGACTTGCAAAGTTTGATTTCTGTGATGACCATGCTACAGAAGGTCAAAGACAAGGAGCAGCAATACGACAATATGTTTGAACCTGTCAAGCAATACATTGAACTCTTGAAAATGTATGATTATGAGCTCCCGGAGAATGTATTCGTGCAGCTGGAGGAGCTACCTCAGAAGTGGACCAATTTGAAGAAACTAGCAATCCAAACAAAGCACACTGTTGCGCCTCTCCAAGCCCAAGAAGTGTCTTCTATTCGAAAGCGTATCGCGGACTTCGATGCCAAGCAACAGGCCTATCGCGAAGCATTCAAAAAATACGATTTTTTCAAGTAATCCTATATTATCCAAACAATTAAAATGAAGTGTGTGTATTTTGATTTGAAGGGTGCACTAATTCTAATGACCTGATTTGTGCAGTCAAAATTGTCAGTTCCCCTACAAAATCATTGACGACACTCACGTGGAGATCAAGAAGTTGGA
>JAQGBT010003961.1:0-17926 GCA_034698585.1 Disparrhopalites patrizii | reverse complement strand
GGAACAGAGGGAATGAGACAGAGAGAATAAATGAGAGAGGAACAGAGGGAATGAGACAGAGAGAATAAATGAGAGAGAAAGCGAGAGAATGAAAGAGAGAATACATAAATGGGAGAGTAAGAGAGAGAGAGAGAGGAAGAGAGGGAATAAATGAGAGAATACTAGATAGAATAAATGACAGGGAAAGAAAGGGGAGAAGAGAGAGAGAGACAGGAAGGCAGGGAATAAATGAAAGGGAAAGAAAGAGGGGAAGAGAGAGAAAGAGAGAGAATAAATGAGAGAGAGAAAGTGGAGTAGAGAGAGAGAGAGAGAGAGAATAAATGAAAGAGGAAGAGAGAGAATGAATGTGAGAGCAAGAAAAAGAAGAAGAGAGCGAGAGAAAGAGAGAGAATGAATGAGAGAGAAGGAGACAAAAAACAAAAAGAGAGCGAATAAAAGAGAGACAAGGAGAGAGAATGTAAGAGAAAGACAAAATGGGAATGAATGAGGGAGAGACAAGAGTAAAACTCTGAGGGAGCGAGAGAAGATGAAGAGAGAGAGAGGGAGAGAGAGAGAGAGAGAGAGAGAGGGAGAAGGTAAAAATGTGGGAAAAGTTTGGTAATGTGGCGAAGAGCGTAAGTGTGTATGTGTGTGTGTATGTGCGAGGTCTGAGTAATGAAATTAATGTGTCAGGAATTGGCAAATGTGTGAAAGCAATTTGTGGGCCATTGGTGTCAAGAAGATCATAGCGGGTGTCGCATTAGGCGTGATACATGGAACCTCCTTCCTTTAATACTCTAATACCCCGAGCAGTCATTTGATCAGGTAAACGGACTGGCAACCTCATTCCCATCACCTCTTCCCTTTCACTCACTTCTCCTTCCCCGTCTCGCTCTCCCTACCTCGCTCTCTCTCTCTCTCTCACTCTCTCTCTTCCTCTAACAATCTCCTACTCTCTCGCCCTTCCCAGTTCTCTCTCTTTCCTCGTCTTTCCTTATTTTCCCGCTAACCTTCTCTTTCCTAGTACCAAATTCTATTTCTTCAGAATCTCTCTCATATTGAAGAAAATCTCTCTCTCCTACTTGCTCTGGAATGTCTCTGTATTTGAGCTACAGTACGTCCTTTTCCCTTTTGCTTCAAATTCCCTTAATATCTAGCTCTCTCTCTCTCTCTGTCAGCTCAATACTCCCTATTTTGCTCTCTCTCTCTCTTTCTCTCTCTCTTTTGCTTTCTTCCTCTTATTTGCTCTCTCTCTATTTTGCTCTGACTTGCTCTCTTTCTATTTGGCTTTCACACTGTTGCTCTCTTCCTCTATTCGCTCGCTCTCTTGCACTCTTCTTTTCAGTTTGCCGTGTCTCTCTCTGTTTTTCTCTCTTCTTTTTGATTTAACTTTCTCTCTCTCTATGTTACTTTCTTCCTCTACTTTGCTCTCTTTTCTCTATTTTGTTCTCTCGTCTCTCTATGCTCTATTGCTCTCTCTTGCTTTCTTCTTTCAGTTTTCTCTCGCTCTCTCTCTTGCTCTCTTCTTTCAGTTTGATCTCTCTCTCTTGCTCTCTTCTTTCAGTTTTATCTGCCTCTCCCTCTCTGTTTTGCTCTCTTTCTTGATTTAACTCTCTCTCTTGTTTTGCTCTTGTAGTTTGCTGTCTCCTTTTTACGCTCAGTAACTTTCTCTTTTGCTCTCCTCGCTTTTGGTTTAACTCTGTCTCGCTCGTTTTCTCTGCTACTCTCTTTCGTTCGCTGTTGCTCTCTTCTCTCTCTCTCTTTTGTTCTTTCTGAATCTTTTGCTCGCGACCTTTCTCTCTATTCTTCGCTTTAAATATGTTCTGGGCGCACTAGCTTTCTTCGTCAGCCCTTTTCCCTTTTTGCCTGTTTCTCTGTCTCTCTGGCAATTTACTCTTCTCACTCTTACTCTCTAATAATCACGTTCGGGTATCCGTCTTTTGGTGTATATAACCACAGTGGAGTCTCTATATAACAACTCTGAAGGGAAGATCCAAAAATATTGTTACAGGGAAAATTTGTTATATAGAATATAAAATATGTACATACTTTACATGTACGAAGGACGGAAAAAATAATGTTGTTATTGAGAAATGTTGTTATAAAGAGACGTGTTATATAGAGACCCCACTGTACAGTGGAGTCTCTCTATAACAGCGTCCAAGGGAACCCCAAATTTTACTGTTATATAGAACACAATTAATATGTATTCCATGTACAAGGTGCGGCGAATTTCCTGACTTTATTCAGAACATGCTGTTATAAGGGGTGCTGTTATGGAGAGACTCCACATGTGGTTCCGTGGGATAGCTCTTTTCTACATCCTTTCCTATGTTATCTCTGCCAAAGATATTATCTGCCAAAGATGTTATCTCTGCCAATGTGCCGAGCTCCGAATTTCCAAATTTTTCATATACAACAACCATATTTAGTCCTATAATTTTGCCAATTTTTGCAAATCCACCATTACGCGTTTGCAAATTTTGCAAACGCGATTTTTACCGGGATTTTTATGCATTTTATTTTGTGGAGTTAGTCCGGTATGACTCTCGCGCCGTCATATGCACATACACTATACACACTAGGTAAGGCTCGGACCACTATATGCCTGCATAAGCATGTATGCAAATATATATGGCTATGTATGGATGTATAGCAGTGTATCAGAGCCAAGGTTATAGTGGAGGAGGACAATTGCCGTACATTGCCGGTGTCTTGAAGGAGGCCCAGAGCCAGGGCATTTGCTAGAGAGAAAATGCAACCTACTCACAGCTTATTTACATTCACGCCCAAAACGAGCCGTGAGTCTCTCTCTAGAGACGATCTACAAAACAATGCCACTGAACAATGGGCTTATAACCAAGACAAAGGCATCCAGCCCATGGACCTAATAACAAAGGGCTTTAGTAGCTCCGAGAAAAATGTCTCAATAAAAAAATAAAATTCTCATCATCTCTTGTCGTTCACGTAAATAAATAAATACGGGAATGTCTCCCTCCCGGCAGTTTCCTTTCCTTCTCTCCTTTTCTGTTAACCTTTGTCTTTTCCTCTCTTCCTCATAGCCAAACGACGGTTTGTACTATCCATGGCAGGTAGTACAGGCCAAATGAACAACCTCCTTACGGGAATTTTAAAATGCCTCACACGGAATTCTAAACCATTGTTTCCCGAAGATTTTATTTCCTTCAAAAATGACAAAATCTTCCCGGACATATTCTCATAGGAAACTGTCCTCCCTGGGAAAGACGGACATTCTCAAAAATTATCAACCAAAACAAATTACATGGAGAGTTATATGGAGAAAATTACAATTCTACCTCTAAGTGGAGTATCTCCGAATTTCCTTGGCTCAACCACAAAAAAGTTGGAAACAAATTCATACGCATTTTTTTTATCCGGATAAAGAATCATTCAAAAAAAGGAGGGAAAAGACGGAAAAGTGAGACGAATTTGAACTTTTTAATAGACTGAAGTTTTTTTCAAAGGCAAGTGGCTTGCAGTTTGCACAAAAGAGATAATTGCATCACGGGGAGGGAGAGAAATTGAGAGAGAGAGAAAGACAGAGAGAGAGAGCAAGAGATAGCAAACGAGAGAGAAAAAAGAGATAAAGCGAGGAAAAGTGAGCAAGAGAGAGAGAGCAAGAGAGAAAGAAAGCAAGAGAAAGAGAGAGAGAAATAGAGTAAAACAGAGGGAAAGAGAACAAGAGAAAGAGATAGAAATAGAGTAAGAGAAATAGAGCACGAGAAAGAGAGAGAAATAGAGCGAGAGAAAGAGATAGAAATATAGCGAGAGAAAGAGAAAGAAATGGAGTAAGAGAAAGAGAGAAATAGAGCAAGAGAAAGAGAGGCAGAGAAATAGACCCAAAGGAAGAGAGAAAAATATACCAAGAGAAAGAGAGCCAGAGAAAGGGAGAGAAATAGAGCAAGAGAGAGAAAAGGGACGGAGGGAGCATGAGAGAGCAAGAGAGAGAAAAGGGACGGAGGGAGCATGAGAGAGCAAGAGAGAGAAAAGGGACGGAGCGAGCATGAGAGAGCAAGAGAGAGAAAAGGGACAGAGGGAGCATGAGAGAGCAAGAGCGAGAATAAGAGCAAGACAGAGAGAGCAAGAAAGAGCAAGAGAAAGAGAGCAACAAAGAGAGAAAGAGAGGGAAAAAGAACCAGAAATGGAGAGAGCAAGAGTGAGAGAAAGAGAGAGACATCTAGAAACCAAGCTCTTTTTCTCTTTCTATTACCAGTGCTGCTTCAGGCGTATAAAAGATTATAGAATGAGCCTTCAGCTCCTTTGCCCTCCCCGTTGCTCTCTCTCCCTCTTTCTCTGCCTCCCTCTCCCTCTCCATCTCCCTGCCTCACTTGTTCACCTTGACTACAAGATGGTCCCGCTAATGCCACTACTGCCATGCCATGCCATCAACATGGCTACAAGGGAAATGGAAAAGGTGTACTTAGGGAAGCGTGAGGGAAAGGAGGATGTAAGAGGGAGAGAGAGAGACAAAGAGAAAGTCAGAGAAGGGGAAAAAGAGAAAGGGAATTCTATCTGTCACTACCATCTCCAAGCATTTACTCGCCGCAATTCCTGGAAATACATGTACTGGTGGGAGGCGCGTCTCCGGGGACACCGAGAGACAAACGCAACCTTTCCAAACTTGCAAAACTCTTATTAGTTACTGGCTTTTCTCCATTAACCCCACAGCTCCATATGCGGATGAGAGAAAGGAGAGCAGAGAGGAGCATACAGCGTTAGGCAGGGCTGATGTGCATCCTTTTTTTCTATTCATGCGATGAGAATCGTCTTCGAACATTCCCCTGGTATATTCGAGGATATTTCATTAATGGAAGATGTGCACATATGTTCGTTCTATATCCACATATCCTGTACGTACAAATTTGTATGTGGCATAAAAGAGGAAAACCAGACGGCGGAGGCTACGTATACACATGATCTACGATAACCTTCTTGGAAAAAGTAGATCAGCAGCAAGAGAGAAAGAGGGAGAAAGTAAGGGGGAAATGTGTGGGAGAAAGCAAAACCAGGAGACAGAGAGGGTACATGAGAAAAAATCAGGGAATAATAAGAAAATAAATCAAATCAAACAGGAAAGATGAGAGTACGAAAAACGAAAACGTTAGTAAAGCGACAGTAAAACCGAAATGGGTGGAAACAGGGAAAAGTGACGGTACGAAAAAAATGGGAGGAAGACTGAGAGAAAAAAGAAAAAAGGAAGAGTGACAAAAACACATAAAGGAAAATGCGAAAAGTGAAAGGAAAAATAAAGGAAAATGCAAAAAGTGAAAGGAACAAAAGTGGGCAATGTTGGAGAGACGGACAGAGAAAGTAAAGACAATTATAAATAGCAACACAGAAAAAGAGAAAGTAAAGAAAATTATTAATAGCACAAGCGGAAAAAAGTAAAAAGAAAAAGGATGGTGAAAGCGAGGGAGATAAACGCTACTAAAAAAAGTGACATGGAAAAATGGGAGTGGATTGAATAGAGACAATGAAGAAAAGAAAAGACAGGGAAATTCACAGTTGGAAAACGAGAGAAAATTTGGAAGAAAGAGTAAGAGAAAACTGAATGAAAATGAGGTGCTAGAGAGAAAGTGATAAAAAAAGAAATGGGGAGAAAGCGACGGAGAAAGCAGACGAAGATAGAAAGAAAAGAGAGCATCCTGCAATGCCCACGTCTCATTATGGCATTCATATGGAAACGCTAGAAGTGCCTCTGCACGTAATTCATAATGATAATAATGATGCGAATCTCCTTTGAAAATCTGAGTCTCCCTCCTCGCCTTGCTTTCTCCGTTCTGTCCCTTTTTTCATCTCATCCTCACATCTGGATGCATTTTTTCTTCATACAGCTTTCTTTTCCTTTTTGAGGCTCCATAACCCTGACTTCCTCTCTTCATTATTTGCCCTAACGTTTTATGCAAATGCGCTTTTCCTTTCCAATTTCTTTCTCCATTTGACTCTTTCCAACTGCTTTCTCTCCATCCTAGTTGCATTGGGTAGTTTTATTGTTGGCTCGCAATGTTTGTTTTTAGTACTAACAATATGTAACTAAATAAGGTTTTCTTTTGATCCAATTTTTTAATGTGGTTGAATTTTCACGCCGTTTGACTTTTTTATGTTTGTTTATTCTTAGTTCAGTTAGGAAAAATATTGTTGATGCTTCTTTTATACCTTTATTTACCTTTTCTTTATTTACATTGTTGAATCCATTATTGTACTAGTACATTGTTTTTCTTAATTCTGCTATTCTATCACTGCTCTCTTTATTATTTTTCTGCGCACTTGCGCAATATTTTTTATGTTTTCCCTCTTTATTTTTGTTTTCTCCCTCTCTTGTTTTTATTTTCTCCCTCTCTTTTTTTAATTTTTTTTATTTTCTACTTCTTTTTTTATTTTTTTATTTTCTCCTTCTCTTTTTTTTTTATTTTCTCTCTCTCTGTTTTTTTTATTTTTTTATTTTCTCCCTCTCTTTTTTTTATTTTCTCTCTCTGTTTTTTTTATTTTTTTATTTTCTCCTTCTCTTTTTTTTATTTTTTCCCTCTCTTTATTTTTTTCTTTATTTTCTTCCTCTCGTTATTTTATTTTTTTATTTTTTATTTTTCTGCGCATTTCCGCATTTGATTTTCCCTCTCTTTATATTTAATTTTACCCTTTTTTTCTCTGAATTGTCTCTCTCTTTCTCGTTCATCTCGGCTTTAGCTTGCCGTTCCCGCCGGCTTCATCCCTATTTGCATCATTATTCCCTGATTTCTGTCTCAATACATTCACATCAAAATTGTTGATTCAATTTTCTCCGTCCGCTTCTTAATTTTTCTAGTCTGACATGTTTTTTGTATTTCTGATTATATTTTTGTTTTGTCCCGCAACTGACTTTATTTTCTCTCTCCATGATTCGTCCATGTCACCCTTTACTTCCTCCCCGTAAATCCTCTCCAGCTGGCGGATGTTTGAGGAGGACGTGCTGCACGTGAAGAGATGAAAGGGTTAAAGGCTCAAGGACACCGTATTTCCCCATCCCCAAACCCCTCATCCCGAGCCTCCCCTAATCAACTCCATATTCGTTTAATTAATCAAATTATAAGTAGGTCCCCCTTCGCTTCCAAATCTTCCCGGAAAAAAAAATTATGATTTCTTTTTGATTCATCCTTCTCTCTTCATGGCTTCAAACGATTTCCTATATCCCTGGCCTTCCCAACACATTCTCCAGTTCTTTGGCATCGGCGTTATCAAATTTGATTTTTTTTCCCAAGGATTCCGGGGGATTTGATTAAATGCAAAAAAAAGGGGGACTACTGGAGCTTTAGCATAGTACCTTGAAGTCCTGCTTTAATATGCATGCCCATAAGGATTTTTAAATACGAGGGGAAAATTAGTATTCCTTACTATCTGGGTTGAATTCGGGGAGGAAAAAGAGGGGAGGATGGGCAGATATGTTTTTTTGGCAAAAATCCATCGGAGGGAAATTCGTTTAGACGAGGAGGAGGAGGAGGAGGAGGAGGAGAACACGGGAGACATGAGGAGTAATAGTGGGAGATAAAAAAAGGAGAGGAGAAAAGAATTAAAGCATTAATAAGACTAATGAGACTGTTTCATTTGAAATGGAGGGAAAACGAGGAGCACAAAGCCATTATTTTATGGACTCGCCTTGTTTTCGTCCTATTAGTTCTTTTTTCGAGGAGCAAAAGAAAAAGAGAGAGAGAAAGAGAGAGAAAGAGGGAGAGAGAGACGAGAGAAACTTTTCCGTGGATGATAAAACCAGAAGCTTTTCCAACAACACTTTTTATACGTTCTTTTAGAATAGATCTTCCTTTATCTTTCTCCTCCTCATTCTCCTCATCGTCCTCCTCCTCTCCCCACTTACACTCTCTCCTTCCCTCTTCCTCCTCCCAAGTTTTGAAACATTTTTCATCTGCTTAATATCTCATGTGTTCTCCTTTTTTTTTAAACAAGAAAAGAGAGAAAAGCTGGAGATATATCCGTGAAGATGAAGAGGTGGATGGGAATGAGAGAAAGTGCAGGAGGAAAAAATTGAGATGGGGCAGTGGATAAAAAAGTCTTTTAAAAAATAATAAAAGTGCATAAAAATAGGATGTATGATATGCATTTCGACTGGTTTAGTATGCATGGAACAATGGAACTTTTCTGCCAGGAAAAATCGAAATACGCAAATGAAAATTCTGGGCATTGTTGTTCTTCTTGGGGTGATATTTTGAATTTTTTAAGTGTGTGAAAAATTGTGTTCCTCCGGCGAGAAATAAAAAGTTGGATCATTTTTCATTTTCTTTTTTTTTTATCCTGCTTTTTTGGACATCTTGGGAGCAATGTGAGACATTGCAGATTTAGTTTTGTTGCTTTATAATTAGGTAGGTATGTATTAGTATATATATATATATAATACAGTCGAACCTTCTCCAATTGTTAACATAGAATTTTCTGTTCTCTATAACGGGGAAAATATGCTGATTTAAGGGGAACCGTCATAGAGAGGTTCGACTGTACATTATTATTTTATTATATTATTATAGTAGTGTATTATATGTATGTATACATATGTATATTAATTATTTATACATATAATTACATGTAATAAGCTCTCAGAAATGATAAATATTTAAAACGAATACCTTATTTGTAAGGCACTGATTAACTAAATGATAATATTTAAATTGCACATTTATAATTGCTAAAAATATTAAAATATTAAAATATACAACTATTAAAAAATAATAATGCAAGTTTACCAACCAAAAAAGGAACAATTATGTTTGGAACTGTCCATTTTCCGGAAAATTAATTTATATTAAATTAATCATCATACACAGCTCGAAGGCTGGAATTTATTGGGGTAATCCAAATCTTAGGTTCACGACGTTACTGGCATTAAATAACATTTAAAACTGTCAATTTATATTAAATTAATTAAAATAACCAATTTCCACCATTTATTTTCCAATATCCCACCATGACAAAATAATTTTCGAAATGTTACACCTTTCCGTGAGTAGATTATAGTAGAGATAGAATAAGGTCTAAATGCATGGGAAAAAGTCGGATCATGAGATTGATTTGGGCAGGCTTGTCATTGACTGAAAGCACTGAGGGAAAAAGAGAGAGAGAGAATAAAAAAAAGTATTCCTCCAAATAGTCGAGGAAGTACTAAAGCTAAAAGCAGTGAAGCCCAAAATGCGCGTGGAAAATGAGCCGGGTAGCCACAAAAAGTTAAACAAAACACCCACAGAGAAATGGAAGGTAATAAGGAGAGGGAAAACACGAGAAAAAAAAACTAAAAATACGGGGGAAAGGGAGAGAGAAAAAACAACAACAAAGTAGATTACAACACGTGTCATTTCCTCCCATAATCGCTGGCATCCCCTTCGGAATAAATGGTGAGGTGGAGGGGGAGGAGGAGAAATGAGAGGAGGAGGAGGAGGACGTTTCATTCCCATGAAATGAAATGAGCGAGTGAGAGGTGAGAGAAAGAGGGAGGAAGAGAGAGAGAGAGAGAGAGAGAGAGAGAAAGAGGAGGGAAAGAGAGAACACCCGAAATAGTGTGGAGTTTTGGTTGTGCCATGCAAATAAAACGTGTTTGGAATACTTGATAAGACGCACGAATAATTGGTGCTCGCACAAAAAAAAATACAGAATGGGAGAAAAAAACAGAGCAACAGAACGAGCTTCAGTTGTGATGGAGGTTGAAGGGGGAATGAGATTAAAAGGGGGAAGGAGACTGGGAGGTTAAAGGGAAAAAAAGCAAATCCATACATGCAGAAAGGCTGGGATGGAAATTCTTGTCACATTTATGGGGCGTTGTAAGACAGAGGAAAAAATCGGGAGTGGAAACCAGAAGAGACATAATTGAGGAAGACCAGCATGAATTGACAACTGGTTTGAAACTTGGGTTCGAGGGGTGGAAAATGGGATACGGAGAGAGAGAGAAAGCAGAGACAGAGAGAGGAGAAAGCAGCTGCAGAAGAAAGAGAGACGGAGAGGAGAAAGGACAGAGAGAGAGAGAGTGGAGAAACAGAGACGGAGAGGAGAAAGGACAGACAGCGAGAGGAGAAATAAACAGAGAGTAAAAAGGACAGAAAGAGAGAAGAAAGAAAGATGGAGAGCAGAAAGGGAGACGGAGAATAGAAAGGAGAGACAAAGAGAGGAGAAAGAGACAGAGAGTAGAAAGAACAGAAAAAGAGAGAAGAAAGAAAGATACAGAGAGCAGAAAGGGAGGCGCGTAGGAGAAAGGAGAGACAAAGAGAGGAGAAAGGACAGACAGAAAAAGGAGAAAGGAGACACAGAGATAAGGGAAAAGAGAGATAGAGAGGAGAATGTGAGTAAGGGAGATCAGCAATGTGAAACAAAGAGAAAGGAGAGAGAGAAAAGGAGAGGAATGACAAAGATAAACAATAAATTGTAAAAAGAGAACAACGAGGAAGAGAGAGAGACGGAGAAGTAGCAAAACAATGGGGAGAAACATGCTGGCAGAAAGCACAGCAAGAAAAACAATGGAGAGACATGTTGACACAAAGAAAAGTAGAAGAGAGAAAAAAAGGAGAGACATGGAGGCAGATGAAAACAAAAACAAATAAGTGGTAGGCAGACAGAAATACACAAGGAGAAAGAGGAAAAGAGCGAGAAATCGGAGAAGGGAGGGTACAGTTAACCAACAAAGCGAGAGAGAGATAAGAGACGGAAGAAAGGAGAAAGAGCAGGAGATGCTGGCGAAATGGATTTAAAAATGGGAAAATCAAATCAAAGCGAGAGAGGAAAGGGTTAACGGAAGATATAAGAAGAAATAGATGCAGACGATTCTGAGAGAGAAAAGTGGACGAAAGCAAGAAAGAGAAAGGAGAGAAAAGAGAAAAATATTATGCACAAACCAAATCTATTTCTGGGTTTAACAAATCTACAGTCATAACAAAATAAACGCAATACAAGTAAAGAGAGAAACGGCGTGAAAATCCAGCCAAGTAAAACCGGGCGGGTGTGGCGAGAGAAACGGCGGGAGAAGGAGTGTGAGAAATCTGGAGAGAAGGCGGTGTCAAAATGGAGAGAAAGCCGGAATGGGGAGAATGAGAGTGCAAAGTTAATTTAAAAAAAAGAAAAACACAGATGTAATTTTGATGGTGGTGGCAATGTTTTTTGAGCTGCAAGAGGAACCTCTGCCTTTCCTGATAAAATCTCACACCATGTCACGGAGTTATGGTTATGTGCATCTCGCTTTCTCTCTTCATCTTACACGCCTTACTTTCCTCCTTGAAACCTCTAATAGAGCGAGAGTCCATATGGTCATAATCATTATCATAATAATAATAATATTTTGTGGGGAATTCCAGGTTTTGCAGGGCATGTTTCCTTATTTAATCTTCCTCCTCCAGCACTAGTGCCGGCTTTCTGCCCATCCGTTCGTCTCCAGTTGAGAAACTAATTCCGGAAATTGGCCGCGAGGTCTTCATTGTATTGTTCTAAATTTAAACTATTCAGAAAATTTACAAACAATTTAAAATTTTAACAAAAGTGGAACAATTTAAAATTTCAATAAAAGCGGTACAATTTAAAATTTTAATAAAAGCGGTACTATTTAAAATTTCAATAAAAGTGGTACGATTTACAATTTCAATTAAGGCGGTGCAATTTAATTTTCCAATCCAAGCATCACAATTTCAATTTTGCAAAAACGCGTCGAAGTTAAATCTTTAATAAAAGCGCGCGATTTAAATTTTCAATAAAAGTGCCACAATTTAAGTTTTCAATCAAAGTGTCACAATTTATATTTTGAAAAAACACGTCAGAGTTAAGTCTCTAATAAAAGCACTACAATTTAAATATTCAAAAAAAGCGCCCCAATTTAAATTTTCAATAAAAGCGCCCCAATTTAAATTTTCAGTAAAAGCGCCCCAATTTATATTTTCAATTAAAGCGCCCCAATTTAAATTTTCAATAAAAGAGCCCCTGTTTACAATTTTAACAAAAGCGTCCAATTTAAATTTTCAATAAAAGCGGCAGAATTTACTGTCACAATTTGATACAATTTCAGCTCCAACTGTCATATACCCATGATTTTGGGTCAGCATGATGTGTCACATTTAAGTTGTCCATCATCATCGCAGGTCACGATTTGATGCTCCACGAGCATCAAGTGCCACCTTTTGGTGATCCATAAGAATAAACTACCACAATATTGTGCCACAAACCGGGACCACAAAAAGTCCTACATTTTCATGCTTCTCCCCCCGAAAGTGCCACATTTTGATGCTTTGCCCGCTTCAACTGCCATCTTTAATACTCCTCCAGATTTACTTAACCACTTAATGCTTCTCCATGCCAGCATAAAATTCGGAATGAAGAGTTACTTTTTGGGTTCTAGCCAAGAATTGTCTCATCATTTTGCCTTGTCAAGATCAATTGTCACATTCTGATCCACCAAAAATGGAACATTTCCGTTTTGCTTCTCCATACACACCATAAATCCCACATTTGCCTACGCAAACACTGGAATTCTTTCAATCTGATTTGGAAAAATTGTCACATTTTGAACCCGCAAAAGCTAATTGCTGGATATTTAGAAACAGCAATTTAGAAAATAAATTTGCCTGCTAATTTCGCAATTAAAAGGCTAATTTCAAGGAATTAATTTTGCCAATTTTAATATAAATAAAAACTGTCAGTAGTTAAACGTTCATATTTCCAATTTGTACCGGGTAAACTTCTAATAAGCGTAATGCAAATCCTGTTTATCTGCCCGTGCCATGGCACGGGCAGCTTCCTCAGCAGTCGCAACTTGTGCAAACGCACAGTCATTGCAATCCAAACATAAGCATGTCATGTAAATGTGATGGAAGGAAAAAAAAGGGGGAAAGATGTACTTGTAATCTCTGGCACTAAAAAAACAACTTTTCCCCCAAATAAAGGGAATGTTCAGGAGCAAGGCCGACGTATAAAAGTTATAACATATTTTTTCCCCTTTTTCCCCGTCCTTTTTTCCCCCCTCAACCCGATGTTCCTTTTTGTGGTAAGTAGCACGGGAGTGGATGTATATATTTTTAGGAGGAGATGGAAGAAGTGGAGGACGGGAGGATTGTTGAAGTTTAATTGTTATTTATGGGTGATTTTTATTTCATTTGGATGGACGTTCGCACCATTATCGTTTCCTGTTTGGCATCTTATATCAAAGTAAATGACGGTACTCCATTTCACAACGGAAAGCTACCCAACCTTTCTCTCTATTTCCCTCTTTCCCTTTCCCATCTTCCTTTTTTCTGTCTGAACTCTCTCTCTCTCTCTCTCTCGCTCTCGCTCGCTGCATCAACGTAAATGTGTTGTTTTTTTCCCGAGTGGCGAGGAAAGGAGCATGAAGGCTTCTGTTTTCCTTTGGAAAGAAAAGGACGATGAGTGTGTGTGTGTGTGGAAAATGTGTGGATTTTGTTTGGGAGAAGCTGGTGAAAAGTAAGAGATTGGTACAAATAAAAATAAAGAGAGAGAGAGAGAGAGAGAGAAGTAGATATTACCGTAATTCTTGTGCATAACATTCTCGTGTCGAACATGGACCAGAGTTTATGATATTATTACTAGGACTTGGCGTACCATGCCATCTCATTCTCATGCTCCCTTTTCCTTGTCTCTCTCCTTCATCTCGCTCTCCCTCTCTCTCTCCTTCACGAACCTCTCTGTCTCTCCCTGTATCTTTCCATTCCATGTATCCTCCTTTCTCATTCACTCGATTCTTCTCTCTCCTCTGATGTCGCCCAATCCTTACATCTCTGTATCTTTACATATCTCTCCTCATTCCGTCTCTCTTTATCACCCTTGAACTGTCTCCCGTTTCTTCTCTTGCCTCCCGCCATCTGGCCATCATTTCTTTTCAGTTACCTTTTCTCTCTCTCTCTCTCTCTCTCTCTCTCTGTCTTCACTGATTTTCTCTCTGTCGTGTCTCACTGACTCTGTCTCTTCTTTATTTTCTAATATGTTTACTCTTCATTCGTGTCTGTCTCTTATCCCTTATTCTCTGATGTTTTCTTCTATCGCCTCTGACTTGCTCTCTCATATCTTCTCTGATTTTCTTTTTCTCTTTTCTTGGCTGTTTTTCTCTTACTCTTTTTTCATCCCTTTTGTGGTTTCTCTCTCTTTTCTTTGGCTTTCTCTCCCTTTTCTTTGATTTTCGCTCTCTTTGCTTTGATTTACTCCCTCGTTTTTCTCTGATTTTCTCTGTCATTTCTCCTCTGATTTTCTCTGTCATTTCTTCTCTGATTTTCTCTGTCATTTCTCCTCTGATTTTCTCTGTCATTTCTCCTCTAATTTTCCCTCTCCTTTTTCCTCTGATTTTCCTCTCTCTTGTCTTCGCTGCTTTTTTCTTACTCTTTCTCATCCCTTCTTTTGTGTCTCTTTCGTTTCTTCTCTGTTGTCTCGTTTGTTCACTGATTCTATTATATTTCTTCTATTATTCCCTGCTTCATTTCGCTCTTTACACCTTCTTTTGTGTCTCTCTCCTTTCTTCCCTTATTTTCTCTCTCTCTCTTTTCGTCCTGGGTTTTCTCTCTCTCATTTCTTCCCTCTTTTTCTCTCTCTTTCTGCGTTTCCCTCTGATTTTCTCTTTTGTAATTTTTCTCTGATTTTCTCTTTCATAATTCTTCTCTGATTTTCTCTTTCATAATTCTTCTCTGATTTTCTCTTTCATAATTCTTCTCTGATTTTCTCTTTCGTAATTATTCTCTGATTTTCTTTTTCGTAATTTTTCTCCGATTTTCTCTTTCATAATTCTTCACTAATTTTGTCAAACTCTCTCTTTCCTCCTTGTCTTCTCTGTTTTGTTTACATTTCTTCCTCTTATCTTTCGAGACTATGTTGCCACCTGCATCGTATCATTGCCACCTTGTTTCATTCACTTTCTCCCCTTCAATTTTTCTCTTTTTGCATTTAATTTCTTCCCTTTTATCCATCTTTCTCCCTCCAATCTTCTTTTCCCTCTTTTCCCTTTCACTTTTCCCCTTACATTTTTTTTTCTAATTCTTTTAATTCTAATTCTCTCTCTGCTCTCTCATTTTCTTTTGTCCCCTCATTTCTTTTCTCTGGTCTATTTGCAATTTCTCTCCCTTGTCCTCTTTCTTTCATTGTCTCGTTTTGTATTGTCTTCTCTCCGTCACTTTGTTCCATTTCCTGTCTTCCTTCCATTTCTTTGACGCTCCCCCTGAAACGCTTATCTCTCTTCAACTCAACTAGATTTCCTCTCTAAAAACATCCAGTTTTTAACCAAAGATCCAAAAACACGATGTGCACAAGCCTGGTGGCTGGACATTTGGTGGTAGTGTGTGGGTAAGTAATGTCATTTCCCTATTTAGTTCCATTATTATATATTTTTCTTTCCCCCCACGTTTTATGACCACGGAAGCAAATGTTGTGTGTGAAAATGTTGAAAGCACACTATTTGAATGGGGGAAAATCCTGGGTTTTTGTTGGGATAGAAAATATCTTCCGTGAGTAGGTGAGATTTGGAGGTGTTGTTCCCTTTGTTGTGGGAGAAAAAAAACCATTTTATGTGGCTTGGGTAAAAATGAAAATAAAAATGTAGGGAAATATCCAGAAAATACTGGGACGTAAATAATCTGTGGAAAATGGGGGCGGGGAAGGGCCATAAAATTTTTGGGGGGAGGCTGAGGGGGAAAACGGGAATAAAATTTCGAATACAAATAAATAACAAATTTTGAAAATATTATTTGGATTCTAATTGCAAGATCAATAATAAAATAAATAAATGCAAACCTGGAGGCTAAAAAAAAGCCTCCCAAGAACTCTGGGATAAAATGACAATTAAAATGTTAATTTAAAAATAATTAACGGCTGTAAAAAATATTTCAGCAGACTAAAAAGCTTGGAATACGCTAAAAATTGAAACGAATACATGCAGCTTAATTATGTAACTCAGGTTCATTCAGTAATAATAATGTTATCTAATCTAGTGCCTGTTTTATATACGGTTTAATTAATCTATGATCTACAGAAATTTTTGAAAAAAACTATTTATTTGACTCAGCGGCGTTGAAATTTTACAAACAATACGTTCAGCAGTAAAAACACATTGTGGCTCTGACTAAACACTCGGAAATTGTTCCAACTAAAAATAATAAACAATTCCAACTTCCCCAAAAGTAAATCCACTCAGGAAAATACAAAAAAATATGATTAGACTAGAAACAAAATCAAAGATAAAAAAAATAATCAGAGACCAACAAAAATGTATTCAGGGACAAAAAAACGCCGTGCATACACAGGTTTTATATGGATAAAAAAAAAATATTTCTCTCCCCTTTTTTTTCCATATAGGAAAAAGGAAAGCAATCATAACTCCAACCTTAACTCTTACGTGTTTGCGTGTCAGTGGATTTTTAAAGGAGCCACTCTTTCTCTCTTTTTCCCGCTCTCACACACGTTCAATCTTCCCTTTCCATCTAGATAAATCTTACAAGCTCTTATTTCACTCATAATCTCGGATGACAACATAAATTATTCAGCTCCATGCCCTCCACTATTCTCCTATGGTTTACCTTTTTTTTTATATACGTATACACACCTGCATTTTTTTCCCTTTTAACTTTCCTTTTTGGAGTAGCCTGAGCCGGCCGCTTTGGCCTTTCTCTCTCTCTCTTTCTCTCTCTTTCTCTCTCTCGCTCTCTCTCTGTCTCTCTCACTTTCTCCCTCATATTCCTGTCGTGCCTAGACGACCTCCACGTACACAAAAAAAATATCCACAAAAGCTCCCACAGTCCTCTTTCTCTCCTTGGCATGTTTCCTTGTAAGTCATGAAAATGAATGTTATTAAAAGCAAGAGAGAGAGAGAGAGAGAGATGGAATGAGAAAAGGGCGACATTTGCCCACAGAAGGGAAAGCATGCACAAGTATTACATATGTGTCGCTTCCATCACAAGGGAATTTCCAAACACTTACAAGGTATTACCTTTTTTCCTTCTACACGAGCACTTGATTTCATATTCTATTATTTTTTCCCCTCCGTCTCTCTTACTTTTACTAACAGTTACATTGGCTCAGAGTGAAATACAAAGGGAGAAACATGCTACAGATTTTTTTCCATTTTCATTTCGCCCGCTGTCAAATATGAGGGTTGCGGGAAATTTTAAAAATATATTTGGGCTAAGTAAGAGAAAAGCTTTTGAAGGAGAAAATTTCTGGGGAACGTCGAAAATAGACTCACAACCTGGTGTCAAAGGCGAAAATAGGGCTTGGGATGGAATCAGGAGATGAAGAAGAATTTAATATTAACGGATAAAAATGAGCGAGACAGGAAGATGTAGGGATGGCTAAGAAGAGAGAGAGTAAAACTGGAAGATTTGAAGAAATTAGAGTAGCTAAAGGAAGTTTTGGAAACTAAAAGAAATGATTGAGGGGCGGTGGTCTGCAGACGGCCGAGAGGAAAGAAATAGATGGGAAAAGAGCAAATAAAGGAATGGAAAAAAAATCTAATCGAGAACAAAAAGGGAAAGAGGGAAGTAGAAACAGAATGGAGACAGACAAAGAACAAAATACGAAAATAGAGAAATCAAGGAGACGGGCAAGGCGAAAAGTAGAGAACTAAAAAAATATTCGAGCCAATCAAAGAAAAAACAGGGACATAATTAAGACAATTAAAGCAATGACAGCGGAAAATGCACAAATAATCGAACCAAGCGATAAAAATGGAAATAATCGAGTGAAACAAAAAAGAAAAATAATTAAATAAACACAGAAACGAAAAGAGAAAATAGAGAAATAATTCAAATAAAGAAATGAAAAGAGAAAAATAAAGAAATAATTAAGACAAAGAGATGAAAAGATAAAAATAGAGAAATAATTAAGATGAAGAGATGAAAAGATAAAAATAAAGAAATAATTGTGAAAAACAAAGAGAAAATAGAAAAATCGAGAAATAATTGTGAAAAACAAAGAGAAAATAGAAAAA